>SNQJ01S0079605.1:30323-67618 GCA_010110895.2 Picea sitchensis | reverse complement strand
TACCAAAATGTCTGCTTATCTACTCTTCTATTGAGATATATATTGGAGAACCACTTTCTCTTTTCTGGACTTCATCACGGAGAATGTAATGCTTGATCTCAATGTACTTCGGTATTTCTGGAACACTGGTTTTCTGAAGGCTTCATATAGCTCTGATCATCATAGTTGAATTCAGATATTTTGTTTCCTGCTAGCTCATAACATCATGGAAAGGGTCAAACTTGGAACATATCCAAGTGGTACTTCTTCTGTCATCATGAGATCTTTTCTATGGATTGGCAATCCAACATTCTTAAGTTTTGAGTAACCATTCTGATACAATATCTTTGTTATAGAGGGTTTTTCTTTACGCTTTTGTTGTGCATTGGAGGCTCTACACCAAGTTGTTTGAATCCATACAAAGCCTTATTCCATATACATACAAGAGTCTCTTCCGGGTATACCTCAAAGCCTTGAGGTTGTTCTACATACGTTCTTTTTTCAATTATTCTGGAGAACAATCTTTGCATTCATCTGATGTAAACTCCAACCCATGGATATTGTGGATGATATAATGTCTCATGTAGAGGTATGTTAGGTTTACTAGAACAAGCAATCATCATAGTCTTCTCCCTCCATCTTGGAGAAACCTCTAGTTCTAGATCTCGCAATGCTTACATTCATAAGTCTTCCATACATTGTTCTTCATCACAACTTTCATTTCCTCTGCTTGATTAATTTTAGTGAGTTCAGGTCAGGCTGGTAGTCTTGTGATTGTCGATACAATGACTGGTTGTTCTGTCTTTTCCTTCTCTTTAGGAATCTTCATGTTCTTCCCTATGTTTTTATTTAGCTCTTAGGTCCATGGATTTTTGTATAGATTCCATGCCCTAAAGACTCCAACTTCTTCCTTTCATCATAGGATCATGGATGTGGATGGACAACCAGGGATACTTTAAGGCTTCTTTTTGAAGAAGACTTCTTCTAAGGTCACACTGAACACATGTTGTTTTTTCATGGTTGCTTCCATGGATAGATACTTCATCATGTTCAATGGATCATATAATTTAGTATTATCTCCCTCCTAATCCTTGCTTCATGCATGAATGCATGCTCTTCTTTTGGAAACATATAATCGACTCTCTCCATCTAGGAGAGTCCACGCCTTTGTCTGCATCCTTATTTCCTTATGTAAAGTGTCACACATATTTTTCTAATTTCCTCTTGATTACTGACTTATTTATTTCTTTACTTCTTCAAGGTTTCTTCAAGATTGATTATGATTTCGGCTTATCTTGCAGTTGTTATTTATGTAATATCTTCCAGATGAATTGTTACCAGGGGTTGTTGATGTACTTCATATTTTCATGTGTATTGTCTGACTTGTAGTCATAGTGATAGAAATCCTTATCTTGTTGTTCTTCCATAGGTATATTTTTTCTTGTAACATATTATCTTCTAGGAAATAGAAATGCAAGATATGTACAAAAAACATGGTATGTACAAGAACTATGAAGAGTATTGTTACCTTGTCTTAGAAGAAGAAGTTAGTTTTGTCATGCTTGTCTTTCTTTGAGGGTTCCCTTTCTTCGAAAACTTATGCTTCATGTGATTCCTTCCTTTTCTTTAACTCGAGACAATGATTCTTGTAGTGACCATACTTTCTAAAATTGAAGCATTATGTTCTTGACATATCTTTCTCTTGATTTGGTTTCTTCCTCGAGCCAAACTTCCTTTCATTCCTAAAATACTTGAACCTTGTTGTGAATGATTGATAATCGTACTTCTTTTGGGGTTTCTCTTTTGCACTGATCCTCTATGATACTCATGACATTGATGTCATTGTCTTTGAGCTTCTCCATAACTGCAACATTCTGCGGTTCCTTTTCTTTCCTTCTTCAAACTCTAGTTCCACAATCTTTCCTTTCACGATATCCAACACTTTATTCTTGGTAAGGATGAGATCAATCCTTTTCTTCCATGCTCTAATGTTATAATCCTCATCTAACTTGTTTTCTGACTTCATAGAGTAAATCATGGTTGTCTTGACTTGGTCAACCCTAGATTTGACCAAAAAATCAACCTTGACGTCTTAGCTTGCTGAGAGTACCAGGATATACGCTAGGCTAGGGCACACTAGTCTATCAAGAAATTAGGCCAATCCATTCTCTTAAGGTGCCTCAACAAGAGGATTAGGGTTTCTGCAACTCCACCTCCTAGTAACCCTAGTGGCGGTGCTTTGGTAATTGCTCCTCCTAGAAACCTTAGCGACAATTCTTCAACGAGCTTAGTATCCTTATGGTTATGCTCCCTTCTAGTGGTTAGACTAAATGAAGGATGTGTGGGCCCATAACCTTTTAGAATATAATGGATGTGCTCGTTTAACCATAGACAATATCACTATTGTCACCCAACCATAGGCCAAAGACACCCCCGAGCACCTTATCCTTAACATAGAATCATTCTAGAAGCAAACCCTAGGATATATAGCCAAAAAATATAGCGCAACTCTCTCCAAGGATAGCGCACCAAATAGGAGTAACAAGAGCTAATTAGAGATTCCAAACCATAACGAAGAGAGAGTCTAGGCCAAAACCGAAATTTGTTAGCTGCAGCAGTTGCAATGACATATCTCCTCCAAACTTGTGCACAAACTGGCCAACTGCAGTGTGCACAAGTGTTGCTTCTACAGTTCTGAGAATGCCTTCTAGAATGAAGACTGGCCTCCTGTATTTATACTAAAACTGGCAAACTACCTRGKYCGACTTCTCATTCTAGGYKYATATTTACTTAGTATATAATATTTCCTTTAGCCAACTTCTTCTCTTGGAGGCTAATAACCTAATACAAATTATCCTCTTGAGCTGACTTGTCTTCTAGGGTTATTAGTCAACTAATTAGGGTTTCTTCTTGCTTCTTGGAATATTCTATTCTCGTCAAGTTTACACGTGGAGGTAAATACCTCTAGCAACTACCATAATATCAACAATAAACAACATCTATTTTGACTTGAACCAAAGTTTGTCGATCTCAAACTATATTTCATAGATGAGAATTTTTTTCCCATAGTTAATGTGTTTCTATGGCTTCATAATTATAAGACTAAGTTTTGTTGTGTGAGGGATAAAGTTCTTGTCTCCCTTTATTTTTCCTCTTCTATAATTGCATGTTTTTCCCTTTTCTTCTTCCCCTCTATTATGCATGTTTGGTTCTATAGTTCGTTGTGTTTCTATGCTCGCGAGTTCCCACGGTGGTGAACTGAGAAATACTCATCTCCACCTATATATTCACATCACGAGTCTGACTGATCGTCGTTCATTTTCATACTTAGCCAATTTTATGAACGCGAGTTCGCGGATAAGCGCTATCGAACTCTGGTGCCCCATGTTTTGGGTATACATATTGAACCCAAAAATTTGATGATCTATAATTTGACTTAGGACTCCTCAAACTCACAAGCCTGAATCTACCTATGATGACTCCGTCTGACCGACCCGCCTTTCCATACTTAGTCGAGTCTTCAAAGTTTCGTCGGTTCATGGACTCCCAAGTTCACAAAAGTTTAAAAGCATTTTTCGCTCCCCTCCACCCCCGCTACCTTCATCCCTTCCAAATGCACATTAATTATTCTTTACTAGTGATAACTCACCAGACAGGTTAAAAAATATTGGCATTGCTAAGGAGAAATCTCGAGGACATATCCCATTAAAATGCATTAACGGACGAATATTATGGGATCTCATGATTTTTTTGCATCCATCTTGAATTGGAAAAATTTGCTGGTTATTTTGGTTTTTTTAAGGCATCATCATAGTAAGAGTGAAATATTGTACTACCCCACTATCATCCACAAACATCTTGACGTCATGTCCCTCTTTAATACTGTGCATATATTACAGGTTGTCATATTTGAGAATATGCTTGCATATGGAAATGTTAACTCATGTTATTAGTGACTATTCAACACACAGATTCAAAAAGATTGGCATTAATAGGAGAAAAGATTGAGGACATATTCCATTAAAACAAATTAAACCAAGATTTATAGAAGATTACACTATCATCCTTCAGCCCTCAATTTAAAAACATATTCACATTTCCTTCTATGATCGAAAACTTGGGCTTTAAGGTGTCTCCGTTGTAATGTTCCTTGCCCTCCACATGTGAGACAACTTAGATATGCCATATAGGCCCAATTGAAAGACGAGGGAATGGTTTCATGTGACGTCAACTTTGAGCAAAAAAATTATATTAGGCAACTGAAACTCAGACACAAAAAATTTAGGTATCTTATGATTGGTATTCTCCCTGTATTCAATGCTTTGGTTGGTTGAAAGGCTTGCCTGGAGATTTGTATGTTGAAATTCTTTGTTTTGTTGCTAGAAATTGGAAGGGACTTTCAAGTCACTTGAAAAATGATCCTTTGTTGAAGTATATAGCTTCTTCCAACAACACAGATTTGGCAAGTGTATCAAATCCTGCAGACCACACAAGAATTTATCTTTCGTAAGAGGAGTCACACATATCGTGGCTTGCAAAATGGTCTGGAATATTCGTAAATGACGGAAAATATTACTCCATGCATGAATATACTCAAAAGGAAAGCATAAATTAGGATCCTTATGAATGTGAGAAACTGTATGGGTGGTTGAATCAACATCCTAAAATTACACAAGTTTCTATTTAAAATTTTGTTGAGCAACTTCTGGGTGTGGTAACATACTTGAGAGAAAGTCAGATTCTTTGTCAAAGTTTGCTCACCGACCTCTGGATGTAGTAACAGACTCCACATAAAAGCAACTTTCTATTGGTACTGCACATTGTTTTCACTATTCCTATGCATATGATTGCATCTGGGTCTAAGAGCTTGCTGCTCTTTGCAATAATATTCTCCTGGTAGTTGAAGGTGGGTATATAACCAAGAAACGATGCTCTCAAAAGTTTATGATGCTTGAATCGACATGTAACTAGGAAACGTTCATGGGAAGGAATTATGGATTATGGACTTTGCAACACTTTATCAAGATTACTTTATACTACCACCTTCTGCAAGAAGATTGACGTGTTCAGGTAATGTTTTGGTTTATGAAGATCACCTTTTATTACCACCTTCAAGTAATCATTTTGTTTCATTCTTTGGAAGATACCTTGATGTAATAGGATATTCTAGATCTGTTTCCACTGAATATCAATCTTCGTGTTATTTCCCTTGCTTTGAATAAGGAGAATGCATTTATTCTATTGCAGTAGATCCAATATTTGAAAAATAATGGAAATTGATCGATGCTTGAATTATTTCCTTGTATGGATCAAAAAAATCATCATGGCCTCACTGCAAGAGACTCTCGAGTTGTTCATCAAGATCACAGATCGATAAGGACATAGTTCATTCCTAGTCATAGAGTGCTTCCATCACCAAGTTGTGTTTGCATAGGTGCTTTTATCACTACCTTATTTGTTTGTCCTGGTGCTGGATCCTTCAATCCCAACCAACATTACGGAAATAAAATAGCTCTATGGAATTTGATCACTTCTAGGAATCTGAGTTGACTATATATTAATTTTGGTTAACTTAAAAAGGTTTATGTGTGCAACCTAATGTTAGACATAGAAAATACAATTTCTTATTTCTTAAAATATAAAACAATGTATTTTTTTAACACATGGTTGTTTGAAAAGTTTCAAGCATTGTTTGGGATTCACATCCTTCAAGGATGTTAATTAATCACACAATTAATATTTCTTGTGCCAATGAAATCGAGCCGTCGTCGACTATGGAAATTGCATTAACACTACAATGTCAGATAATAGATGTCTGACATGTACCTAATGTCGATGTCATCATCGCACATGACACCCAACCTCCAAATATTTTTGGACTCACAAAAACATTATAATTGTCGTGACAAAGAAACACTAAAGTCAATGCTCTTTGCAGGTATGGAAATTATGCAGTCTAAGTGCTTTGACAATGACATGCCTGCTTTTTCACCACATTACCACCATTCATTCAATGGAACTTTTCCAATTTCCACCGCCAGTGTCGATGTCCGAAGCTGAATCTCTATAGAGCCTGGAGTCACTGCCAGTGTGGATGCCTGAAGCTAAAACTACTTGGATCCCAGGGTCACGACTTGTTACACTTGACATTAGTATCTGTAGTGATCGAAAGTTGATTGTATGTTGAGTATGTTACTACATCCAGAGGTAGCTCAAACATATTTGAGATAGAAGTTGTTTGTCTGTCAAGTTTGTTACAACTTTGTCATAAAAGGTTATGTAATTTTAGAATGTTGATTCAAACACACATATAGTTTCTCACCTTCGTGAGGATCCAAATTTATAATTTCCTTTTGAGTATATTCAGGCATGGAGTAATATTTGGCATCACTTTTGAATATTCCAGACCATTTTTTGAGCCATTATATATGTCACCCCTATGATGAAAGATACATTCTGGTGTGATATGCAACATTTGATACACTTGCCAAATCTGTGTTGCTGGAAGAAGATATATACTTCAACAAATGAGCATTTTGTAGTTGACTTGAATGTCCCTTCCAATTTACAACAATGAAACAAATAAATTCAACATACAAATCTTCAGGCAGGCCTTTCAACCACATAGATGATCGAATATAGGGAGAATACGAGTCACAACATACTTGAACTTGTTTTGTCTCATCTTTTGTTGGCTAACATGATTTGTTTCCCCCAAATCTAATGTCACATAAAACCACTTTCTCATGTTTGAAATGGGCTTGAATCGCATATCTAAGTTGTCTCAAATGTCGAGGACCAGGAACATTACAAGGAAGGCACGTTAAACCTCAAGTTTTTGACGATAGAGGGAAATTAACACTTAGCAAACTATGGAATGTTGACTAAAAAGCTAATGCAGGAAGGTCATATCTACAAGAGATAAATTATTCAAGAAGCTGGGATAGATCTAGCTGGAAGCACCAATGAATTCCAAGACCCGAAATTGATATTCAACTCATTGTTTTTAACCAAGCAAGCATTTGATGGTCAAGTTGAAATCCATAAAAGATTGTCTACAGGATTGATTCTTTTACAAATTTTCTTTTTTTGTCTGCGGAGCCTCAATCACAGTCATTATGGAAAACACATTTAAATTTCATAGAATATCTGTTGAACTATTTCAGGATAGCTATTTTTGGAAATAATCTCAGTTGTATTTTGTAACCGATTTTATCTGAATATAGAATATTTGAGGTTTTTGTATGGTGTTTTCCAATGTCTTATATTGTTTTATTTTTATTTTGTATTTTTTTTTAAATTGACTCATTTTCCCGTACAACTATTGATAGATGAATTCAACCTCTTTCTACAAGAATTTAAGACGCTTTTTGATCTGTGGTTAAAGATGCACAACAAGATTTTTTTTTCTGTTGCCCAACACTTCGATTTAAATAAAAGTTACTCTATTCCCTCCTTACATTTTACATGGAAGAATAATTTGTGATAGGACATAGTTATGTGGCACCCACCCTATAATTAATAAATAAATGGGTGGACCCATCCTTCTTTCATTCTTCGAGGTCCCATAAATAGAATAAATTAATGACTCTATTTCAACAAGGCAACTCAAAAGTTGGCATCATGTTCCTATTCAATATTTTGCATATATTACAACTTCTTCTATTTGATAATATTTGTGCATATAAAAAATGTTACGTCATATATATATATATATATATTCTTCTTTCTATTGCATATGGGTTTCAATGAAATTTGTGAACCAAAAAACACCCTGGAAATTGGAAGATGCTTTACATTTGGACCACAAATAATATATTAAAATATATTAATATCAATATTATTGGAATAAATATAAACAAATTCTCTTTAAACATGAAGTTGTCTTTGTCGACCCCCAAGTATATTACATAGCTAAGACTAAATGCTCATTTCTCCCTTTGTTTCCCTCCTCTATACTTGCCCATTTTCCCCTTGTCTTCTTCCTATCTATTATCCCTTTGTGGTTATATATTTAGTCACATTTCTATGATCATGGATTCACGGGTTGGTGGATTGGCATATGCTCATCTTCATCAATATCTTCACATTGTGATCCCTACCGACCGTAGTCCCTTTCAATACTTAGACAATTATCTGACCATTGAGTCTCGGGTTTGCGCTATCGAACACTTATTCCCCCTGTTTTGTCATATACATCTTGCACCCAAAAACTTTCATGATCTGCAATTTATGATTTTACTATTGAGAACTCACCAAGGGTTCGAAAAGATTGGAATTGATAAAAGAAGAGTAGATGTTGTTCAGTGAGATACTTATTACCTTTTCCCTTTCTTATTCCCTTCTATTATCCATTTTTGGTTATATACTTAGTAGCCTTTCTATGATCGCAATTTCCTGGGTTCACGGACTGACAAATATTCATATCCATCTATATCCTCACATGACGAGTCTGACCGACCATCATTCCTTTCCATACTTAGCCAATTTTATGGCCGTGGTTTCCAGGGTTGGAACTATCAAAATCTATTGTTGCTTGTTCCGTGATATACATCTTGCACTCAAAAATTTCTTGATCTACAATTCCACCCCAGACTCCTTGAACTTGCAAGCTTTCACTCTACTCGGGTTCGCAAAAGTTTCAAACCATCTATCGCTACCTTCCATCCCCACTAAATTTGCACCCTTCCCAATGCACATTAATTATGGTTTTACTAGTGACAACTGAACACAATGGTATGAAAAAATTGGCACTAACAAGAAAAAAACCTCGAGGACATCTCCCATTAACACCCATTAAACCGCCATTTACAGTACTTGGAATGACCATTGTTCTTTTCCATTCTTAGCCAAAATTTTCCACCTCTTTCGTGATATACATCTTTCACCCAAAAATTATGTGATCTACAATTCCACCCCGAGATTGTCCAACTCACAAGATTCACTTTATGTAGGTTCATAAAAGGTGTGAAACCATTTATGGCTCCCTTACGTCCCAGACACATTCGCGCCCTTCTCGATGCACATTAATTATTTTGGCCTCTAGATTAAGTTCCATTGTTCTGTGACCTACAAATAGCACCTGGACCTCCGTGATATACAAATTGACTGCCAAACTGGCACATCGTCCCCTCATCTATGTTACACATTATGCATTCAAATGTTTCAAGTGATAAAATTTGACCGTCGGGGCCTCACGTCTTCTCGGGAAACCTTGTCACCCTATTTTGGATCCTCATATTAGTCGGTTCACGCAATCTCCAATTCCTAGTCATTGTTTCCTACGACGGACACCTTTGTACTTCTTTCCAAATATGAAACAACAAAGGTTTAATGCTAAGAGTTCATCATGCAACAATTGTAAATATCATCATCAATCAGAAAAATCCTCGAGGAGACACTCACACTGATTATCCCTACACAACTTGTCTAGAAACATGCATAAAATATCTTTCCAGTTAATGGGAAAGCTATTACAAATTTCAATATATTAGCGAAAACAAGTCGAGGCTACCGTTTCCCTATTCCATACATCGACACTTTTTCGATTACGGGTTCCTAGACCGACGAGCTCAAAATTGTGTTTCATCTTCTGCGACTTGCAAACAATACTCAGAGTTCTATGATATACAATTTGTCCATTGGAATGCCTCGTCATGAGCCTGACCATCCTTCGTTCCTTTAAATACTTAGCCTCAAGTTGGATGTATGTTCATGATGTGGTACATTTCCATGGTTGCACATGTTGCAATGACTATGTATCGATTTTGGCCTATTGTTTCCTTGTTCCATTCTTAGACACTTTTTCAATTGCGGGTTCCCGAACTGGCAGGCTCAAGATTGTGTTTCTAATGTTTCACAACTAGAAAACAGTACCCAGAGTTCTGCGATTAACAATTTGTCCACAGGAATGCACCATCATTCCCTCTTCCATTTTATGACCTCTGCGGTCCACACTTCCGAGAGATACAATTTGACCCTCAGGTCCTCACCTCTATTGGTTGTATCTTGTAGCCTTATTTTGAAGCTTGACCAACAACGTTTTATAATTAGTCATCCCTTAATTGTTTTTCCATGTCCCTACCACCTTTGTAATTATTTCTGGATATGTAATTAATAAACTTTAAATGCTAACACTTCATCATGAAGGAACCTTAAACATGTCATTAATGAGCAAAATGCTCGAGGAGATATCCCACACTTATGCCATATAGAAATTGACCACTGGACTCCCACATCATCCCCTCTTCCGTGTTACACATTTTACACTCAAAAGTTTCGAGACATACAATTTGACCCTCGATAATTCACGTCTCTTAGGGAACCATTGTCACCCTAGTTTGAAGCATGTCCCACTACTTTTCATAATTCCCCATTTCATGGAATCTCTTTCACGGATCCTTGGGTTGGCAGGTTCACGAAATCTCCAATTATTAGTCATTGTTTACTATGCCCACCAGCTTTGCACATATTTTAAAGTATGGAATGACCAAGGTTTAATGCTAACAATTCATCATGCAACAACCGTACAGACCGTCATTAAAAAGAAGAAGGATCAACGAGACAATCACATTCACTATTGCTACAGAACTTGCCCAGAAACATGCATAAAAGATCTTGCCATGTAATGGGATATCTATTACAAATTTCAATAGTGAAAATGAGTTCAGCCTACCATTTCCCTATTCCATACTTAAGCCACCTTTCCGATTGAGGGTTCTTAGATAGGCGGGCTGACGATTGCACTTCCATTGTTCTGTGGCCTACAAATAGTACCTGAAGTTTCGCGATATATAAATTGACCTCTGGACAATCCCATCATGCCCTCTTTTATGTTATTTTTTTTTCACTTCAAAACTTTTGAGACATGCAATTTGACCCTCGGGTCCTCACCTCTAATGGTTGTACCTTGTAACCCTATTTTGAATTCCTCCTGATCGCTTTCGATAATTAGCCACTCCTTGATTTCTTTTTCCCATCCCCGCAGCCTTCGTACTTCTTTCTAAATATGCAATTAGAAACCTGTGATAATAATATCTCATCATGCAGGAACCATCAACATTGTCATTAATGAGAAAAACACTCGAGGATATCTCCCATTAATACACATTAAACCAAGATCTATGGAGAGTTATATTATCCCTTCTGATTGTTCATATCAAACAACATGGAATGTCTTTTGTGTGTTGTCGCGTTGGTGCGTTCAAGAAATCTCCAATCCTAAATTTCTCTTCATTGTACCTGCCATATTCACACTTCTAGGTATGCAATTACTAGTCTTTAATGATAACAATGCATCATGAAACAACCATTGATATTGTCATTAATGCGTGAAAGGCTCGAGGAGATCTCCCATTCACATGCATTGGACAAAGATTTGTGGAGGGTTATATTATCACTTCAAACTCTTCATTTCAAACAATGTCTGGAGCAAACAAACATTCTCGTAAACTTATGGAAGCAAATCGACAATAGTTTTGTGGAGACATAGTGAATATCTTCAGACGTTAGGACCAGAAATTCCAGTGGTCCAGGGCATACTCTTACTATTCATCCTGTTCCGCACAGAACGAATAATTTGGACCTCTCGAATCATTTGTGCAGGTTGCATCCTTGAGGTTTTTGACCGTAAGGAGGTGGTCTCTTGGTGCACCGAAAAATATATTTCAACCCAAAGAATTATTCCACTGCACGACCACTCTCTTATTTCTTTGTCACCTGAGGTCTTCTACAAGATGTTAATATTGTCGAAGAGAACATTGACCTTTAGAGGAAAACACTAAAATTAGTTCCTAGAAAAACATGATAATGGGTTGGACCTCTTACCTGAGTTCCTCGAAGACCCGACAACAATTCCTGAAGAGATCACAAAGTTGTAGGTCAGTTCCATTAGAAATTCATTCCGGGAAATTGCTTAGTTGTTTACAAGATTAATGTGACATCAATCCACGACAAGTGTTTCCTGCATAGTTCTTTATATTTTGTATTTCATAGTTAAGGAAAAATCTGTTTTTGGTCGGGGGAAGATAATTTCCATTTAAATATGTTCCCAATTGTCACGATTCAGAGAAGAGAATAAATTTTGTATGTTATCCTACTTGATTTTTGCGATAGCAGATTGCTGTCTGTTTCCAAATCTGTCTCTATCTAAGAAGATAAACTATGAATTCAACCCAGTAACATTCTGGTACCATGCCTTGTTGAGGCAGAAGGCGTCCCATTATTTTTATGAGGTTTTTAATGACTTTGTCTTGGTTTTCAAATATTTATTGTTAGGAAATGATGATCCCCGGATGTGTGGCCAGGAAACCAATTTTTTGGACACGAAAGGGACACTTGAACGAAAGGAAAATTACAGTGCAATAATGGTCTTTGTCTCCAAGGAAAATACTTCTTTCCTTCCATGTCACATCACGGACAAGATGTTCTTTACATAAATAGAAAGGAAATACAATTATTGGTTGCTTTCTTTCCATGGCAAAAAAAAAACAGTTCATTCCTCTTCCCTGGAAAGTCGGGGATTTCGTGTTCAGAAACATCAACAATATTGAAAAATTCGTAGGCCATTTCAAGAACTTGAAACTAAAATATTTTGAAAGGCTAAGAGGGTTCTACCCTAATGGGATTTTTTGATAAAATATACTAGCAATTGGCTTTATAAATTATTTTATCCATACACACTCTTAGAGCAAGATTTGCCTCACCCTATGCAATATTGCATAGAGGCACTTATTCCATTTCCCTATGTAGACTTATATTCCTTGTTACTAAAACCCAGAGACTAAAAATACAAATGTTTCCACTTGTACGCATATTTCACTCTATACAACAAGCGTATACGTAGACTTCTCCACTACTGCCCACGTACATTGAGATTTGTGCCAGAAAAAGAAAATTAAATGTTGGTTATCCATGTCACGACAGGAGATATATGATCCTTGGCCTTCCATATACTGGAAACGTTCTGAATATTCCCTTTAGTTTCATTTTGAAGGCTATAAATGAGCCAATTCCAAACTATGGAAAAAGGAGAAGAATTCAACTTTGAGAGCAAAGTTATTCTGGAGAAATTATTTACTTCATATTGAGTTTTCATTCCTTTGTCCTTTAAGTCTCAATATAATGTTTATCTCCCAAGATCTTCCCTTATTGATGGAGAACCTCATTGTCTCCCTTCTATTAGCTTGCCCTTTTTGGAGGATTGAAGTGGTGGAGGCCCAACTAGAAGGAACTTAGTTTCTCGGTTCTGAACCGTGCTGACACAAAAGTCTGTAATATTTTCACTTTTGTTGATCATTTATTAATAGAAATAATCTCTTCCCCTGTAATTGATATCTTGGAAATATATGAGTCACTATCCATGGGCGTATTTGTTATATATATTGATGGATTATGCTATTTAATGTGCTAACCTTTTATACTTCCACCATATGCTTGTTTTTCTTATTTATTGAGAACTTGTTGCATGTATATAGCTTTGGGTCAAAGTGCTCAAAGGTGGACATCATCGAACATCTGGATGAGGTAGGATTATTTCTTATCTTGCTTGCACATTGGTTTATATAGCATGTTGTTGGGATAGAGTTGATTTCTGAAGTCATTTCCATCTATTGTGGTTCACCCTAGCCATAGAGAGATTTTCCTCATAACACATGCCTGACCGAAGACATATATAGTGATGACAACACTCATGCTCCTCACGATGGCGACGTAGAGACATTCCAAAGTGAAATTGAATTATATATACAATAAGGAAAAGGATCTGGTGAGAAGAGTGTCGAGTCCCCCACCGACACTCCCAAGAGAACGACATCACAGAGCATCGCTTCAACGACCCACCCTAGTAAGAAAGCAACCCAAAAATATTCAAATAGAGGAGGAGATAAGAACCCTCCTCACGAAAAAATTGATAGTTATCACAAGCTTCCCGTGGTGAAGAAGAGAAAAAGCATTGTAGGGCAAGCGGAAAAACCGAAAACTGAAAGTGAGAACATGCAACTTGAAACTGGAGGGGATGATGTGTTCCGCAAAGTTGATCCACCCACGGACGCTATGCACCATAGTTAGATAATGGAAATAGTTGAGACCAACATTTTTAACGAAGATTAATCCTTCCTATTCTGGAGCATTGTTTTTGACAACCAATCTAAAAATTTAATTATTGAAAAGAGAGATGTAACAAATAAGAAAGGGAAATCTCGTTCAGAGGTTAACCTTAGGAAAATGCAGTCATCACAAATCTCCCAATTTCATCACGCAACTGCATATTCTCTTGATTATTCCATTGGAGGAATTGTAGCGAAGAATGCCATATTGAATGGTCGAATCAAGGAATTGGAGGAGGCTTTGATTCCTACCCCATTTTTTTCAGTCCTTTAGCAAAACTCATGCATGCCACCCCTGTAGCCAAGTTAAAAGGATCCTCTATCCTCCTCACATCCTGTAGAGGCTATGTAGAGAAGAATATCAAGAAATAATGGAGCTAATTACTAAATCCTGGGAAACATCACAAAATATAGCTTCCATTTGAACGAGGGAAAATGATTTGCACAAACATTTGCATGTGGATTTAAAAAATGAATAATGTTTCTATCTACATAGGGTGATCACTTTTGGAAAACATGTCATCACCATCTCATATATGGAAATAAGACAAGAGGATTTCCCCTCCCCAAACCCGATCAAACAATTAAAAGCATACTAGAAAGAGAAAGTTAAGAACCTACACCTCATTGTCGAATCATGTGAACAAGCCATATCAAAGAAAGAATAATTATTCAGAAATCTAACCCAAATAGACTTAACTGGAATCACCAATGAGGTTCAAGACCCAAACTTAATCCTCAACTCCTTGTCCTTAACCAAGTAAGCCTTCAATGAACAAGTTGATACTTTAAAGTGGTTGTCTTCAGAATTTTTTTACAACATCCTTGAATATGGTCAAGATGATGTCGAGAACTGGCCAGTGGACTGTTCGAGACATAATGAATAAATTGGATAGGTTTTCAATAGTATTTCTATCGATCTAAGGAAATTAGAAAACGATCTTTTCAACATAGAAATCCAGGATGAAATCAACATGGCCCCCATGACAAGCTACATTAAAGAATGGCTCCAAAGGAGAATGGACAAGCTCACCGACGAAGGAAAACAATCGGTTGACACGATTCTAGTGGTCATCGACGAGAGCAACAAAGAGGCATCAACTTCATAGTAATTCTATACTGATCACATCTTGCTTTCTTTATCAATCGAGTTACTCTACATATTTAAATAGAAATATCTAACCAAAGACTCATAACTTCCAATTTCTTCTTTTCGGGTCTTTTTCTCTACCGTTGTGCACTTGATCTTTCTACAGTCCTATTTCTTGTACTCATTTTTTTTATGGTCCGCGAGAGTCCCAATCCCAGTCTATATGACAAATGCATTTAAATTTCCAAAAATATGTAAGAGACATTATTATTTTTTGATAAATTTCAAAGAAAACTAATTTGGGAACAATTTTGATGGTGTCTTGTGGGCTTCTTTCAGAATGATAAATTAGTTCTCTTTGTGCATATCGATCATCTTCTTTTATTTTTATGTGCTAAGATTTTTTTTTCTTTAACTCTGCTCGATGTCAGGAAATTGTGTTTATTATATTTGAATGTTTAATGTGTGTGATTCACAAAAAAACTACTACTATCCTTTTTTATTGCTTCAAGGCATTACATACATGCCCCAGAAAAAAACTAAAACATCAGTATCACATATATAAAAAACGCAGTAGGAATGACATCCTCGTTCGCATATTAACCCCATATTAATATAATATTATGATTAACTAATTCGAGAGGTTCTTTGGGGATCATCTACTAGCCCGATGTCTTATGGTTGGCGCGTGACACATTGGCATGAGTCATATTTTGCATGGATACCACCTCTACTTCAAGCTGCTTCCCACATGTCTCTGTTGCTTCGGGATTCCATAGCAGTGCATTTTTTCCCATTCCAACCTAGCACGAACTACATTGTCATGCAACACGTGTTTTAAGTAATTGAAGATAGACATAAAAAAATGAATAATGAATAGAGAAATAGATAACACGCGTAAATTAATTGTATATGTAATAAATGAATTAATGAATTATTTTAAGTAAAACTTGTTAGTTTAATCTCTTTGAGTTTTTAGTTTAGTTTGTTTTAAAATTATTTCTTAACGAATGTTCATTTTGTTTTTGTAATTTTTTGAATTTTCATATTTAAATTAAAACAATATAAGCATTGTATAAGTAAAATTTATTATGTATAATATAAACATCATATAATTAAAAGTTAATGTATATAGTGTGATTCATAAATAATTGATAACATATGGATTCTGTAGTAAAATGTTTTAATAGTAAATAAATTTATTTATACAATTTGAATGGGCTTAATAGTTAATAACACCTCTTTCCTCTTAAAAGGTTACAAGTTCAAATCCATACACATATAGGGTATGTATATTTTCCTAGATTTTACGGGTCAAATGGTTGGGTAGAAAGAGTCCCATGCCCCACAAACTATTATTTTATTAAGATTCATACCAAATATTTTGATTTTGTTATTGATATTTTTTTATTTTATTTAAATGTCACATTGACATGTCATTTTGGGCATAAAATTATACATCTCCCTCATGAGTACATGTGGAAAAAATTCAACATATAGATATATCATTTTCTATGTTTGTTATTTATTTGTTAAAAAAACTAAAACATAGAAGAGGAAACATTTATACGACTTAATATATAAGTCTTCCCTAATACTTTTTATATATTTTTATTGTTTGTGTTTATGTTTACTTAAGATTAGGATTGACATTGAAATAATTTTCTATATATATTTTTAAACGAAACATGCATTGTTAGAGTTTTAAACGAAACATGCATTGTTAGAGTTGAGTATGAAATTGCACACTATCCTTACATTGAACTATAAAAAGCATCTTTCTGAACATTTAAAGTCTTAGACACTCTAATAGGAAATATAAATACTTCAACAATTTTAAAAGTACCATTTTATTTTATTAGAATAATATTTGATAATTCATTTGAATGTTTATCTTCAATTTTTTAAAGTTATTTGGATGTGATATTTATCTAGAAAATCTAATAAAATTATGTTATTATGATTAGTGCATTAACTTATTATCTTATGAACATTTAAAGTCTTAGACACTTTAATAGGAAATATAAATACTTCAACAATTTTAAAAGTACCATTTTATTTTATTAGAATAATATTTGATAATTCATTTGAATGTCTATCTTCAATTTTTTAAAGTTATTTGGATGTGATATTTATGTAGAAAATCTAATAAAATTATGTTATTATGATTATTRCATTAACTTATTATCTTATGCCTATGATTAGAATAATATTGATTTATCACTCTATAACTTTGAATGTAATTCAATGACAAACTTGTGCTTCTATGAGTAGATTAGCAAGGAATTTAAGTCTTTTCTTTAAAAAAAAAGATGATCCTTAAACAAATGACTCATAGTCAACACAGTGCATTGTGTATATATAATCACAACTCACTATAACGTGTATATGTAATCACAACTCACTATTAATTTAAAATTTAAATGGAGTGCAAAGCTTTTTGTTTTCTGTAATTTTTTTTATTTACTGAGAACTCTGAAAGGAATTTAGTAGGAATTTAATACTTTTTTTCACAAAGAAGATGATCCTTAAACAAATGACTCATAGCCCATAGAGTTTATTATGTATATGTAATCACAACTCAATATTAATTTAAAATTTAAATAGAGTCCAAAGGTTTTTGTTCTCTGTAATTTCTTTATTTACCGAGAACTCTGTATTCAGATCTAGTTTCCTACTTGATTATTTGCAATGCCAATAACAAATATAAAATAATTATTTCAAGTGTTAAATTAATAAATTCACACTTTATGGATTTTAATGAATATGAAATCACAACATTTTAATGAACTGTAACGTCACCCATTCACAATTTAATCGAATCCGTATGTCCCCACGTTTGGGTATTGGTCAGAAATTTATGGTTAACAGTGGTCTGTACTCACTCTTAAAAACAATGCATAACACATTTATTAGCCCACCAATTAGAGCAATATCAATGCAACAATTTCAGTGCCGTGAAACATTCAACCAGAAGAGGGTGCGGGATTCAACTATAAGAGGGTGAGGGGTGTTTTTAATATGTTTCAGATAGACCATAGTTCAACCAACAAACAAAGCATTAGGGCAGTTTTTAACATGTACCAGCATTTGAAAAGGGAATGCTTTAGTACATTGTATTCAGTTCCCAATTGTTTATGCCAACTATTTAATTGATGGATAATCACATGAGAGGTATAAGACAACCAATTTTGAAGTTATCAGGAATCTTGTATGGCGTTTGTTTTGCCCATGTATACTGTGTTCTGTGTTGATTCAACAAACACAAGATTTGTATGTTGAGCATATTTTTAAACACCATATATAAGTATGTGTGTTTATATGTAGATATATATGCGCATGTATCCAATCTATTCATAATTAGTCTGTGTAATTGAGTGATAGATGTTATATATATGAGCATATCCATAGAAGTAGAGGACAATGCGAGTACATTGTGTGAGGAGATGATGGTTGTATGTTCGGGTTGGCTATTGTAATTCTCTCTTAAATAGAAGAAGATCGATAATCATTGCCCGTGGTTTTTTTTCGATTTGGGTTTTCACATAAATCACTGTCAAGTGTATCACTGATGTGCTTAGTTTTATACGTCTTTGATCTTACTTAATTTATACTCTTTAAAAATAACTTTGTTTTATTTCCACTAACCAACAAGTGGTATAAAAAAAAGTTGAGTAGATGTCGCGGGTAAACCAAGGCAAAAAGACATGATTGAATTAGTAGCATATCATCAACACTCCATCAACACTCCCTAAACAGTATTAGAAGTCCACAGTATTAGAAGTGCACACAATTTGTGCACCACATAGCGTCGACAAATCGACGCTTCCCCTTCACACACATAAAGAGTGTTAATTTCAACACTAGCGCTCCCTTTCCACCCATAGAGGAGCACCGATATTTAAGAAAAAAAAAAAATCATGATTTAAAAAGTATTCAACTTGGTATAAAATTTGTGGAGGATCGACTTTATAATATTTTATAAAGGTGGATGAGGTAACTTAAATATTATGGAGAATAGTGGATGTTTAAAAAGTGGAGGTGTGTTTTAATGTGAGATATAATATAATAAAGGGTGAGGTGGATACCTTTGTTTTAGAAGTGGAACTTTATATATATATATATATTGGTTTAAAATTTGTTTTTAACTTGTTGTTTCATTATAAGAGTCTGGTTTATTAGAAGCTATTATTTTGTTTTGGGCAGTGTGTGTTAATGGCGAAAGTGCAGAGTTTTATGTTTGAAGTGGAGAAATTCAACTGTAAGAATAGCTTTGCGCTATGGAAACTCAAGATGTGATATTTGATTTTGCAACAAGGATTGCAAAAGACCTTGGTTGAAAAGTCAAAGCAACCAACAATCATAACATATGAGGACTGGGAGGATCTAGATGCAAGTTCCGTCAGTACTATCATTTGTGTCTCACAAATGAGGTGTTTTTCAATATTGTTGAAGAACGGACAACAACAGGTTTGTGGGACAAACTAGAGAGTATGTATATGACAAAGAACTTGTCAAACAATATCTTCTTAAAGAGACACTTGTACAACTTGCAGATGAAAGAAGGTACATAAATTATTGATCAATTGAATGTCTTCAATACTCTGATATGTCAATGAACTAATATGGAAGTAAAGCCCAAAAATGAGGACAAGTTGATTACGCTATTGTGCTCGTTTCCAGAGTCTTGGAATCATCTGGTCACAACTCTGTGGTTTAACACATTAGATGTCATTGCATGTGACATTGTTGTGGCAACTTTGTTGTCTGAGGAGATAAGGAAAAATCTTGTAAAGAAACCTCAATAAGAAAAGAAATGGTGGTGAGAGGTTGATCTACAGAAGGAGGGAAAGATCAAAAAGTTACAGCTGGGTCTAAGTCAAAAGATAGTAAGTTTAAGGAAAAATGTTCGTTTTGTGGAAAATGTGGGCATCTCAAGAAGGACTGTTGGAAATGAAAACAAGCATCCAGAGAGGACTCCACAATAGAAACAAATTCATCTAAAGGTATGGTTGATGAAGTTTTGTCTGTCTGTTGTGTCTCACCACCTGTTTTCGCATAGAAGGTGTAGGGCAATGATGGTTGAGTCACCATGAAATAATAAAAAATAAAAAAAATTGCATTTACTTTGGAGTTGTATAAATTATTGATTGCATGTAAATGGGCATATGTCTG
Organism: Picea sitchensis; assembly: GCA_010110895.2. Taxonomy (NCBI): domain Eukaryota; kingdom Viridiplantae; phylum Streptophyta; class Pinopsida; order Pinales; family Pinaceae; genus Picea; species Picea sitchensis. The sequence continues at coordinate 47,269 of SNQJ01S0079605.1, read as the reverse complement.
TAAGACCTAGATAGGCATGTGTACCGTTGTTTTATCAGGTCACCTATGAAGAGTCTAGACATATCATGTAAATGGGCATATGTCCGTAAGACCTAGATATGGATGCGTAAAATCAAGAAATTTTATTGGGTCACCTATGAAGAGTCTAGACATATATTTAGGTATATCGAATATGGGCGGGGGGGAGCATGTATGTTTGGGTAAACTTAACCCCGTGAAAGAGTTAATCAGTTAAATATGTTTTTAGGTCAAAGCAGATGGTTTTTCGAGTCCATGTTTTTTGGGTATCCCGTGGTATTGTGTCTATGAATTGCATGTAATGAAGCCTATAGAAGGCTTGGTGAACTCCATTGTAAATGGGCCTGAAGGTAAGAGGTGAAGGCTTACATGGCTGGTCTGGCTGGATTTGGTCAAAGTTCTTCGAATGCAAAGTTCAAGGTGGAGCAGTGTGTCCAGTTTAGAAAGGTGGGTCTGTAGAAAGGTTGATGTGTTGGGAGGTCAATCAAGTGTTTGAGAATATACGATGAAGGTAAGTTCATATCCATGGAACTTGGAAAGTATTGCAAAGAAGTTGGGATCAAATAGACATGTTCAGTAATGCCAAGTTACAACAACAATTGCGGACAGAAGAGGTTGTGCTATCTGGTAACTTGGTCACCATCAATTGCAAAAGACAAGATTATTCAGGAAGAGACATGAACGCGTCATCTGGTAATTACTCAAATGTGAAATTATTTGGTTGTGATGCTTATGGTTTTTTATCATCTTTCAAAGTAGGACCTAGATAAAACATGTAGATCTTTGATATGGTGATGATGTTAAGGGGTCCAGAATGTGGGATCCTACTACCCACAGAATCATCATGGATAGAGATGGAGTGTTTGATGAATATCCTTTTATAAGGAGATGTATATGTAACAACGAGAATGGTTAGTTCAAAATAGCAAGAGGATATTTGTTTGCAAACTCAAAAATCACTATATGGCCTGAAGCATGCTAAGAAAAGGGTACAAGATGTTTGATTCTGTCATGTGGTGAGACAAATTTTACAAGAAGTGAGTATAACCATTGTGTTTATGGTATATTCAGTATCTTGGTGTTATATGTTATGCTTGGTGCAAGCACAGGCATGGTTGAGATCAACAGGTTGGCTTAGTTGGTTAGGACATCTTTTATGAAGGATCTAGTAGTAGCAAAATAAATCTTGGGCATGGAAATACAAAGAGAGAGGAAATATGGTAAGCATTTTTATCACAACAAAAGTATGTGGTGAATATACTCAGGAAATTCAGTCTGAATAATGTGAAACTTGTAAAGTCTGTTTGGATTTCCATTGTAAATTCTCTTCAGGTTTATGTCATAATTGATGACGAATAAAAGGGTTATATGTCTTGAGTATTATATGCTAGTAGGAAGTTTTATGATTGCAATGGAGAAATTGTCATAGTTTCACATGCAGTTGGTGGTGTCAGTAGACACATGGAAAAGCCGAGTCAAGAGAATGAAAATTGGTGCTTCAAACATAGAAGCACAATTATCACCTACAATGGTTGCAGTGATTTGGTCTATGGTTATGATTCATGAGATTTGGACAAGTGCATTAGTTTATTATACAGGTTATTAATGGAGATAGAATTGTCCATACTGGATTGAATCGTGTAGGCATATTCACATAACAATATTGTTAGAGAAGTTGTCGAGTTGTGATGGTGTTTGTCTTCTCTTGTAGGAAAGGTGATGGATGAATTAATTAAGGGCATGATGTATCATGTAAATTGTTATCAAGGTGGAGATTGCTCGAAAAATGCAAACATATCTCCTCATGCATTCACATGCAGATGCAAATGCACATGCACATGAGCATGCATGAAATCTATTTATGTATTGTTTGTGTAACTACGTGATCTATTCATGATCAGTCTGTGTAACTGAGTGATAGATATTATATATACAAGCATACCCATACAGGTAGAGGGAAATGCGAGTGAAAGCGAGTACATTGTGTGAGGAGAGGATGGTTGTATGCCTAGGTTGGCTATTGTAATTTTCCCTTGAATAGAAGAAGACTCATAATCATTACCCATGGTTTTTTTTTCTGATTTGGGTTTCCACATAAATCACTCTGTCAAGTGTATGATTCATGTGCTTGGTTTTATGCGTGTTTGATCTTGCTTAGTTTATGCTCTGTAATAATAGCTTTGTTTTGATTTCACTGAACAAAAGGTGGTATCGGAGCAGGTTGAGTAGGTGTCGCGGGTGAGCCAAGGAAAAAAGGCATGATTGAGTGAGTAGCAGGTCATCTGCGCTCCCCAAACAGTGCTAGAGGCCCGCGGATGCTCTCACACTTAAGAAATATTGATTTTCAAAAAATTGGCACACACAGTTTGTGCAACACAGAGCACTGACAAATCGACGGCTCCCTATACACACATCAGGAGCGTTTATTTCAACACTAGCGCTCCCTTTCCACCCATAGAGGAGCACTGATATTTAAGAAAAAACAATTTGCATGGTTTAAAAAGTATTCGTCTTGGTATAAGATTTGTGGAGGATTGACTTTATAATATTTTATAAAGGTGGATGAGGTCATGTAAATATTATGGAGAATAGTGGATGTTTAAAAAGTGGAGGTGTTTTTCAATGTGAGATATAATATAATAAAGGGTGAGGTGGATACCTTTGTTTCAGAAGTGGACTTTTTAAAGGTGTTTTAAATATATTATATATTTTTTGGATTAAACCTTTTTTCCAACATCTTGCTTCATTAGAAGAGCCTAGTTTATTAGAAGTTGTGATTTTGTTTTGGGCGATGTGTGCTAATGGAGAAATTGTAGAGTTGTAATTTTGAGGTGGAGAAATTTTGTGGTAAGAATATCTTTGCGGTATGGAAACTCAAGAGGCAAGATTCTCTTTCACAACAAGGATTGCAAAAGGCCTTGGATGGAAAGTCAAAGAAATCAACAAGCATAATAGACAAGGAATGGGAGGATTTGGATGCAAGAGCCCTCAGTACTATTCATTTGTGTCTAGCATATGAGGTGTTTTTTAACATCATTGAAGAGACTACAACAACAAGTTTGTAGGATGAACTAGAGAGCATGTATATGACAAAGAACTTGTCAAACAAAGTCTTCTTAAAGAGGCAGTTGTACAGCTTGCGGAAGAAAGAAGGTACAAAAATTACTGATCACTTGAATGTCTTTAATAATATGATCTATAAACAAAGTAATATGGAAGCAAATCTCAAAGATGAGGACAAGTCGATTACGCTACTATGTTCATTACCCGAGTCTTGGAATAATCTTGTCACAATTGTGTGGTTTAACACAATAGATGTCATTTCATATGACATTGTTGTGGCAGCTTTGTTGTCTAAGGAGATAAGGAAAACATCCGATAAAGAAACATCAACAGGAGAAGCAATGGTGGTTAGAGGTCAATCTACAAAAGGAGGGAAAGATAAAAAATTTATAGTCAGGTCTAAGTCAAAATACAGTAAGGTTAAGGAAAAATGTTGGTTTTATGGAAAATCTGGGCGTCTCAAGAAGGATTGTTGGAAAAGACAATAAGCATCCAAAGAGGAATCCATAATAGAAGAAAATTCAGCTACAGGTATGGTTGGTGAGGTTTTTTCTGTCTTTTGTGTCTCACCACATGTGTTCACACAGAAGGTGCAGGGCAGTGATGGTTGAGGCACCGTGAAATAATAATAAAAAAAAATTGCATTTCGTTTGGAGTTGTAGAAATTATTGATTGCATGTAAATGGGTATATGTCTTTAAGACCTACATAGGCATGTGTACCCCTATTTTATCAATTCACCTATGAATATTCTAGACATATATCTAGGTAGATTGAATATGTGGGGGGGGGGGGACATGTACGTTGCAGTAGCCTTAACTCGGTGAAATAGTTAATGAGTTAAATTTGTTTTTAGGTCAAAGCAGGTTGTTTTTCAGGTCCATGTTTTTTGGGTATCTCGTGTTATTGTGTCCATGAATTGCATGTAATGAATCCTATAAAAGGCTTGGTGAACTCCATTGTAAATGGGCCTAGAGGTAAGTGGTGAAGGCTTGTGTGGCTGGTTTGGCCGGATTTGTTCAAAGTTGTTCGAATGCAAAGTTCGAGGTGGCGAAGTGTGTCCAGTTTAGAAAGGTGGGTCTATAGAAAGGTTGATGGGTTGGCAGGTTAATCAAGTGTTTGATAAGATACGATGAAGGTAAGATCATATCCATGGAACTTGGAAAGCATTGCAAGGAAGTTGAGATCGAATCGGCATGTTCAGTAATACCAAGTTGAAGCAACAATAATGGACAAAAGCGGTTGTGCTATCTGGTAACTCGGTCACCATTAGTTGCAAAAGACGAGAAGTTTCAGGAAGAGGTATGACCAAGTCATCTGGTAATTACTCAAATGTGAATTTATTCGGTTGTAATGATTATAGTTTTTTATCATCTTTCTAAGTAGGAACCAGATCAAACAGGTAGATCTTTGATATGGTGATGATGTTAAGGGGTGCATACTGTGGGATGCTACTACCAATAGAATCAACATGGACAAATATTTTTTGTTTTATGAATCTCCTTTTATAAGGATATGTATATGGAACAACCACAACGGTTAGTTCATAATCGTAACAGAATATTTTTTTGCAAACTCAAAAATCATTGTATGGCCTGAAGCATGCTAGGAAAATGGTACAAGATGTTTGATTCCTTCATGGTGAGCCAAATTTTACAAGAAGTGAGTATAACCATTATGTTTATGGTATATTCATTATCTTGGTGTTATATGTTATGCTTGATGCAAGCATAGGCATGGTTGAGATCAACATGTTGTCTCAGTTGATTAGGACGTTGTTTATGAAGGATCGAGGAGCAGAAAAATAAATATTGGGCATGGAAATACACAGAGACAAGAAATATGGTAAGCTTGGTTATCACAACATAAGTATGTGGTGAATATACTCAGAAAATTCAGTATGAATAACGTGAAACTGGTAAAATCCCTTTGGCTTTCCATTGTAAATTCTCTTCAAGTTTATGTCCTAATTGATGAAGAAGAAAAGGGTTATATGTCTCGAGTATTATACACTAGTAAGAAATTTGTTGACTGAGATGGAGAAATGGTCACAATTTCACATGCAGTTGGTGGTTTCAGTAGACACATGGAAAATCCAGGTCAAGAGCATGGAAACGGGTGCTTCAAACACATAAGCACAAGTATCACCTACAATGGTTGTAGTGATTTGGTTTGTGGTTATGATTCATGAGATTTGGAAATTGCATTGGTTTATGAGACAGATTACTAATGGAGATAGAATGGTCCATACTAGAGTGAATCGTGTAGGCATGTTCACATAATGATATTGTTATAGAATTTGTGAAGCTATGATGGTGTTTCGCTTCTCTTGCAGTAAAGGTAATGAATGACTTAATTAAGGGCATGATATATCAGGTAAATTGTTTTCAAGCTGGAGATTGTTGGAAACATGTCAACGTATTTTGTCATGCCTTCACATGCAGATGCACATGCGCATTCATGAAATCTATTTATGTATTGTTCGTGTTACTACGTGATCTATTCATGATTAGTCTATTTAACTGAGTGATAGATGTTATATATACAATAATACCCATAGAGGTAGAGGACAATGCGAGTGCAAGAGAGTACATTGTGTGAGGAGAGGATGGTTGTATGCATCGGTTGGTTATTGGAATTCTCCCTTGAAAAGAAGAAGATTGATAATCATTGCCCATGGATTTTTACCGATTTGGGTTTCCACATAAATCACTGTGTCAAGTCTATGATTGATGTTCTTCGTTTTATGCGTGTTTGGTCTTTCTTAGTTTATGCTCTGTAAGAATAGCATTGTTTTTCTTTCGCTGCCTAATATGTGGTATCACAATAGGTTGAGTGGATGGTGTGGATGAGCCAAGGAAATAAGGCGTGATTAAGTGAGTAGAAGGTTATCGACGCTTCCCAGACAGTGTTACAGGCACGTCGATTCTATCACACTTAAGAAATATTGATTTTCGTAAAATCGACGCACACAGTTTGTGCGCCATAGAGCGCTGACAAATCGACACTTCCCCATCCACACATAAGGAGTGTTTATTTAAACACTAGAGCTCCCTTTCCACCCATAGAGGAGCGCTGATATTTAAGAAAAAAAAATTTGCATGGTTTAAAAAGTATTCAACTTGGTATAATTTTTTTGCAGGATCAACTTTATAATATTTTATAAAGGTGGATGAGTACACATAAATATTATGGAGAATAGTGTATGTTTAAAAGTGGAGATGTTTTTTAATGCGAGATATAATATAATAAAGCGTAAGGCGGATATCTTTGTTTAAGAACTTGAATTTTTAAAGGTTTTTTATGTATATTATATAAATTTGGATTAAACCTTTTTTCCAACATGTTGCTTCATTATAAGAGCATGGATTATTAGAAGCTGTTATTTTTTTTTGGGTGGTGTGTGCTAATTGTGAAAGTGTAGAGTTCTAAGTTTGAGGTGGACAAATTCAGTGGTAAGAATAGCTTTCTTCTATGGAAAATCAAGATGAGGGATTTTCTTTTGCAACAAGGATTGCAAAAGGCCTTGGTTGGAAAGTCAAAGAAATCGTAAAGCATGATAGACGAGGACTGGGAGGATTTGGATGCAAGGGCCCTCTGTACTATTCATTTGTGTCTGGTAGATGAGGTGTTGTTTAACATTGTTGAATATACGATAGCAACAAGTTTTTGGAACAAACTGGAGAGTCTGTATATGACAAAGAACTTGTCATACATAATCTTCCTAAAGAGACAGTTGTACATCTTGCAGATGAAAAAAGGTATGGAAATTACTGATCACTTGAATTTATTCAATACTCTGATCTACTAATTAACTAATATGGAACTAAAGTTCAAAGATGAGGACAAGGCGGTTATGCTACTATGTTCGTTGCCTGGGTCTTGGGATCATCTGGTCACAACTGTGTGGTTTAACACAACATATGTCATTGCATATGACATTGTTGTGGCAACTTTGTTGTCTGAGGAGATAAGGAAAACATACGGTAAAGAAACCTCAATAGCAGAAGCAATGGTGGTCATAGTTCGATCTATAGAAGGATGGAAAGATAAAAAAGTTACAGTCGGGTCTAAGTCAAAAGACATTAAGGTTAAGGAAAATTTTTGGTTTTGTAGCAAATCTAGGCATCTCAAGAAGAATTGCTGGAAAAGACAACAAGTATCCAAAGAGGACTCCACAATAGAAGCAATTTCATCTACATGTATGGTTGATGGATTTTTTTATGTATGTTGTGTATCACCACTTGTGTTCACATAGAAGGTGTAGGGCGGTGATGGTTGAGTCACCATGAAGTAATAAAAAAAAAATGTATTTACTTTGGAGTTGTAGAAATTATTTATTGCATGTAAATGGGAATATGTTTGTAATACTTGGATAGGCATCTATACCCCTGGTTTATCAGGTCACCTATGAAGAGTCTAGAAATATATTTAGGTAGATTGAATATGTCGTGGGGCATGTATGTTGGGGTAGCCTTAACTGGGTGAAAGAGTTAATGAGTTAAATATGTTTTTAGGTCAAAGCAGGTGGTTTTTCGAGTCCATGCTATTTGGCTATCCTATGGTATTGTGTCCATGATTTGCATGTAATGAAGCCTATAAAAGGCTTGGTGAAATCCATTGTAAATGTGCCTGGAGGTAAGTGGTGAAGGCTTACTTGGTCGGTTTGGCCCGATTTGGTAAAATTTGTTTGAATGCAATGTTTGAGGTATAGTAGTGAGTCCAGTTTAGAAAGATGGGTCTGTAGAAAGGTTGATGTGCTGGTAGGTCAATCAAGTGTTTGAGAATATACAATGAAGGTAAGTTCATATCCATGGAACTTGGAAAGTATTGCAAGGAAGTTGAGACCGAATAGGCATGTTCAGTAATCCCAAGTTGCAACAACAATTGTGGACAGAAGCAGTTATTATATCTGGTAACTCGGTCACCATCAGTTGCAAAAGACAGGAATATTTAGGAAGAGGTATGAACATGTCATCTGGTAATTACTCAAATGTGAAATTATTCAGTTGATCTTTGACATGGTGATGATGTTAAGGGGTGTTGACTGTGGGATCCTACTACCCACAGAATCATCATAGACAAAGATGTAGTGTTTTATGAATATAATTTGATAAGGAGATGTATATGGAACAACCATAACGGTTAGTTCAAAATTGCAACAAAAGATTTGTTTTCAAACTAAAAAATCATTGTATGGCCTGAAGCATGCTAAGAAAATGGTACAAGATGTTTGATTCCTTCACAGTGAGCCAAATTTTACAAGAAGTGAGTATAACCATTATGTTTATGGTATATTCATTATCTCGGTGTTATATGCTATGCTTGTTGCAAGCACAAACATGGTTGAGACCAACAGGTTGGTTCAATTGTTTAGGACGTTTGTTATGAAGGATCTAGGAGTAGAAAAATAAATATGGAAGTACATAAAGACATGAAATATGGAAAGCTTGGTTATCACAACAGAAGTATGTGGTGAAGATACTCATAAAATTCAATATGAATAATGTGAAACTGGTAAAATTCCTATGGTATATATTGTAAATTCTCTTTAGGTTTATGTCCTAATTGATGAATAAGAAAAGGGTTATATGTATCGAGTATTATATGCTAGTAGGATGTTTGATTATTGCGATGGAGAAATGGTCATGATTTCACATGAAGTTGGTGGTTTCAGTAGACACATGTCAAAATAGTGTCAAGAGCATGGAAATGGGTTCTTCAAACATAGAAGCACAAGTATCACCTACAATGGTTGCATTGATTTGGTCTGTTGTTATGATTCATGAGATTTGGACAAGTGCATTGGTTTATTAGACATGTTACTAATTGACATAGAATGGTCCATACTGGAGTGAATCATGTGGGCATGTTCACACAATGGTATTGTCAGAGAAGTTGTGGAGCTGTGATGGTGTTTGGATTCTCTTGCAGGAAAGGTGATGGATGAATTAATTAAGGGCATGATGTATAGGGTAAATTTTTTCCAAGGTGGAGATTGTTGGAAACATGCCAATGAATTTCCTGATGTGTTCATGTCATCGACACTCCCCAAACAGTGTCAAAGGGGTGTTGACGCTCTCATATTTTAGAAATACTATTTTTTGGAAAATCGATGCACACTATTTGTGCACCAAAGAGCGCCGAAAAATATTCCCCATCCACACATAAGGAGCGTTGATTTCAACACTAGTGCTCCCTTTCCACCCATAGAGGAGCGTCGATATTTAAGAATTGTTTTTGCATGGTTTAAAAGTTATTCTACTTGGCATAAAATTTGTGGAGGATCGAATTTATAATATTTTATAAAGGTGGATGAGGTCACATAAACATTATGGAGAATAGTGAATGTTTAAAAACAAGAGGTGTGTTTTAATGTAAGATATAATATAATAAAGGGTGAGGTGGATACCTTTCTTTAAGAAGTGGACTTTTTTAAGGTTTTTTAAATATTATATATATATATTGGATTAAACATTTTTCCAACTTGTTGCTTCATTATAAAAGCCTGGTCTATTAGAATATGTGATTTTGTTTTGGATGGTGTGTGCTAATGCCAAAAGTGCAGAGTTCTAAGTTTGAGGTGGAGAAATTCATCGGTAAGAATAGATTTGTGCTATGGAATCTCAAGATGAGGGAATTTCTTTTTCAACAAGGATTGCAAAAGACCTTGGATGGAAAGTCAAAGAAACTGACAAGCATGATAGATGAGGACTGGGAGGATTTGGATGCAAGAGCCCTCAATACTATTCATCTGTGTGAGGAAGATGAGGTATTGTTTAGCATCGCTGAAGATATGACAACAACAGGTTTGTGGAACAAACTGGAGAGTCTATATATGACAAAGAACTTCTCAAACAAATCTTCTTAAAGAGGCAGTTTTACAGCTTGTGGATGAAAAAAGGTATGAAAATTACTGATCACTTGAATCTATTCAATACTCTGATCTGTCAATTAACTAATATGGAAGTAAAGTTCAAATATGAGGACAAGGAGGTTACGCTACTATGTTCGTTCCCTGAGTATTTGTATCATCTAGTCACAACTGTGTGGTTTAACACAACAAATGTCATTGCATATGACACAGTTGTGGAAGCTTTGTTGTCTGAGGAGATAAGGAAAACATACAGTAAATAAACCTTAACAGAAGAAGCAATGGTGGTCATAGGTCGATCTACAGAAGGAGGGAAAGATCAAAAAGTTACAACCAAGTCTAAGACAAAAGACAATAAGGTTAAGAAAAAATGTTGGTTTTGTGGAAAATTTGGGTATCTCAAGAAGGATTGTTTGAAAAGACAACAAGCATCCAAAGAGGACTCCACAATAAAAGAAAATTCAGCTAAAGGTATGGTTGATGAATTTTTGTCTGTTTGTTGTGTCTCACCACGTGTGTTCACATAGAAGGTGCAAGGCAGTGATGGTTGAGTCACCGTGAAAAAAAAAAAAAAAATTGCATTTACTTTGGAGTTGTAGAAATTATTGATTACATGTAAATGGGCATATGTTTGTAGGACATGGATAGGCAGGCATACCCCTATTTTATTAGGTCATCTATGAAAAGTATAGAGATATATTTAGGTAGATTGAATATGTGGGGGGGAATGTATGTTGAGGCAGCCTTAACTCGATGAAAGAGTTAATGAGTTAACTCTGGTTTTAGGTCAAAGCAGGTGGTTTTCCGAGTTCATGTTTTTTGGCTATCTTGTGGTATTGTGTCCATGAACTACATGTAATGAAGCTTATAAAAGGCTTGGTGAACTCCATTGTATATGATCTTGGAGGTAAGTGGTGAAGTCTTACTTGTTCGGTTTGGCCGGATTTGGTCAAAGTTGTTCGAATGCAAATTTCAAGGTGGAGCAGTGTGTTTAGTTTAGAAAGGTGGGTTTGTCAAAAGGTTGTTGTGTTGGAATGTCAATCAAGTGTTTGAGAATATATGATGAAGGTAAGTTCATATCCATGGAAATTGGAAAGTATTGCAAGGAAGTTGGGATCTAATAGGAAAGTTCAATAATGCCAAGTTGCAACAACAGTTGTGGACTGAAGCGGTTCTGCTATCTGGAGACTCTATCACCATCAATTGCAAAAGAAAAGAATATTTAGGAAGAGGTATGAATAGGTCATATGGTAATTACCCAAATGTGAAATTATTCAGTTGTGATGCTTATGGTTTTTTATCATCTCTCTAAGTAGGACCCGGATCAAGCATGCAGATCTTTGATATGGTGATGATGTTAAGGGGTGCAGACTGTGGGATCCTACAACCTATATAATAATCATGGACACATATGCAGTTTTTGATGAATCTCCTTTTATAAGGAGATGTGTATGGAACAACCAGAACGGTTAGTTCAGAATTGCAACAAGAGATTTATTTACAAACTCAAAAATCATTGTATGGCATGAAGTATGCTAGGAAAATGGTCAAGATATTTGATTCCTTCATGGTGAGACAAATTTTACAAGAAGTGACTATTACCATTGTGTTTATGGTATATTCATTATCTTGGTGTTATATGTTATAGATTTTGCAAGGACTGGCATGGTTGAGATCAACATGTTGGCTTAGTTGGTTAGGACATTTGTTATGAAGGATCGAGGAGAAAAACAAGAAATATTGGACATGGAAATACACAGAGACAAAAAATATGGTAAGCTTGGTTATTGCAACAGAAGTATGTGGTGAAGATACTCAGGAAATTCAATATGAATAATGTGAAATGGGTAGAATCCCTTTGGATTTCCGTTGTAAATTATCTTCAGTTTTATGTCCTAATTGGTGAAGAAGAAAAGGGTTATATGTCTCGAGTATTATGTGCTAGTAGGAATCTTGATGATTGTGATGTAGAAATGGTCATCATTTCACATGCACTTGGTGGTGTTAGTAGACACATGGAAAAATCAGGTCAAGAGAATGGAAATGGGTGGTTCAAACACAGAACCACAAGTATAACCTATAGTGGTTGCAGTGATTTGGTATGTGGTTATGATTCTTGAGATTTGGAAAAGTGCATTGGTTTATTAGACAGGTTACTAATGGAAATAGAATGGTCCATACTGGAGTGAATCGTGTAGGCATGTTCACGTAACGATATTGTTAGAGAAGTTGCGGAGCTATGATGGTGTTTGGATTCTCTTGCATGAAAGGTGATGGATGAATTAATTAAGGCCATGATGTATCAGGTAAATTGTTGTCAAGGTGGAGATTGTTGGAAACATACCAATTAATTTCCTCATCCGTTCACATGTATATGCACATACACATGCACATGCACATGCATGTAATCTATTTATGTATTGTTCATGTAACTACGCGATCTATTCATGATCAGACCGTGTAACTGAGTGATAGGTGTTATATATATGAGCATACCCATAGAGGTAGAGGAAAATTTGAGTACATTGTGTTAGGAGAGAATGGTTGTATGCCTCGGTTGGCTATTGTAATTCTCCCTTGAATAGAAGAAGACCGATAATCATTACCCATGTTTTTTTCCCGATTTGGGTTTCCACATAAATCACTCTGTCAAGTGTATGATTGATGTGCTTGGTTTTATGTGTGTTTGATCTTGCTTAGTTTATTCTCTGTAAGAATAGACTTGTTTTTCTTAGGTTTCCCAACAAGTGGTATTAGAGAAGTTTGAGTAGGTATCGTGGGAGAGCCAAGGAAAGAAGGCGTGATTGAGTGAGTAGTAGGTCATTGGTGCTCCCCAAACAGTGTAAGAGATGCGCCAACACTCTCAAACTTAAGAAATACTGATTTTCAGAAAATCGACACACACAGTTTGTGCACCACAGAGCGTCGACAAATTGGCGCTTCACCATCCACACATAAGGAGCACTGATTTCAACACTAGCACTCCTTTTCCACCCATAGAGGAGCATCGATATTTAAGATTTTTTTTTTAAATGGTTTAAAAAGTATTCGACTTGGTATATAATTTGTGGAGGATCGACTTTATAATATTTTATAAAGGTGTATGAGGTCACGTAAATATTATGGAGAATAGTGGATGTTTAAAAAGTGGAGGTGTGTTTTAATGTGACATATAATATAATAAAGGGTGGGGTGGATACATTTGTTAAAGAAGTGGACTTTAAAAAAAAATTAAATATCATATATATAAATATTTTCGGTTAAATCTTTTTTCCAACTTGTTGCTTCATTATAAGATCTTGGTTTATTAGAAGTTGTGATGTTGTTTTGGGCGGTGTGTGCTAATGGATAAAGTGCATAGTTCTAAGTTTGAGGTGGAGAAATTCAACTATAAGAATAGCTTTGCGCTATGGAAACTGAAGATGAGGGATTTGATTTTGCAACAAGGATTGCAAAAGGCCTTGGTTGGAAAGACAAAGAAACCGATAAGCATGGCAAACAAGGACTGGGAGGATTTGGATGCAAGAACCCTCAATTCTATTCGTTTGTGTCTGGTAGATGAGGTGTTGTTCAAAATTATTGAAGAGATGACAACAACATGTTTTTGGACCAAACTGGAGAGTCTGTATATGACAAAGAACTTGTCAAACAAAATCTTCTTAGAGATCCAGTTGTACATCTTGCGGATGAAAGAAGGCACGAAAGTTATTGATCACTTGAATGCCTTCAACACTTTGATTTGTCAATTAAATAATATGAAAGTAAAGTTCAAATATGAGTACAAGGCGGTTATGCTACTGTGTTTGTTGCCTGAGTCTTTGGATCATCTGGTCACAACTGTGTGGTTTAACATAATAGATATCATTTCATATGACACTATTGTGCAACTTTGTTTTCTAAGGAGATAAGGAAAACATATGGTAAAGAAACCTCAATATCAGAACCAATGGTGGTCATAGGTTGATCTAAATAAGGAGGGAAAGATAAAAAATTTACAGCTAGGTCTAAGTCAAAAGACAATAACGTTAAGGAAAATGTTGGTTTTGTTGCAAATCTAGGCATCTCAAGAAGGATTGTTGGAAAAGACAATAGGCATCCAAATAGGAATCCACAATAGAATAAAATTAAGCTACAGGTATGGTTGATGAAGTTTTGTTTGTTTGTTGTGTCTCACCACCTGTGTTTGCATAGAAGGTGTAGGGTAGTGATGGTTGAGTCACCGTGAAATAAAAAATAAAAAATTGTATTTACTTTGGAGTTGTAGAAATCATTGATTGCATGTAAATGGGCATATGTCTGTAAGACCTGGATAGGCATGTGTACCCCTAGTTTATCAGGTCACCTATGAAGATTCTAGACATAAATTTAGGTAGATTGAATATGTGGGGGGGCATGTATGTTAGGGTAGCCTTAACTCGGTGAAAGAGTTAATGAGTTAAATCTGTTTTTACGTCAAAGTAGGTGGTTTTTTTGGTCCATGTTTTTCGGGTATCCCATGGTATTGTGTCCATGAATTTCATGTAATGAATCCTAGAAAAGTCTTGGTGCAATCCATTTTAAATGTTCCTGGAGGTTAGTGGTGAAGGTTTACTTGGCTGGTTTGGCTGTATTTGGTCAAAGTTGTTCGAATGCAAAGTTCGAGGTGGAGGAGTGTGTCCAGTTTATAAAGGTTGGTATGTAGAAAGGTTGATGTGCTGGCAGGTCAATCAAGTGTTTGAGAATATACGATGAAGGTAAGTTCATATCCATGGAACTTGGAAAGTATTGCAAGGAAGTTGGGATTGAATAGGCATGTTCAGTAATGCAAAGTTGTGCCAACAATTGTGGACATAAGCGGTTGTGGTATTTGGTAACTCGTTCACCATCAGTTGAAAAAGACAAGAAGATTCAGGAAGAGGTATGAAAAAGTCATATGGTAATTACTCAAATGTGAAATTATTCGGTTGTGATTCTTATGGTTTTTTATCATATTTATAAGTAGGACCCAAATCAAATAGGTAGATCTTTGATATGGTGATGATGCTAAGGGGTGCATACTATGGGACCCTACTACCCGCAAAATCATCATGGACAAAGATGTAGTGTTTGATGAATCTCCTTTTATAAGGAGATGTATATGGAACAACCAGAACAATTAGTTTAGAATCACAATAGGAGATTTGTTTTCAAACTCAAAAATCATTGTATGGCCTGAATCATGCTAGACAAATGGTACAAGATGTTTGATTCCTTGATAGTGAGCCAAATTTTACAAGAAGTGAGTATAACCATTGTGTTTATGTTATATTCATTATCTTGGTGTTATATGTTATGCTTGTTGCAAGCACATACATGGTTGAGATCAATAGGTTGGCTCAGTTGGTTAGGATGTTTGTTATGAAGGATATAGGACCAACGAAATAAATCTTGGGCATGGAAATACACAGAGAAAGGAGATATGGTAAGCTTAGTTATCACAACAGAAGTATGTGGTGAAGATACTGAGGAAATTCAGTATGAATAATGTGAAACTGGTAAAATCCTTTTGGCTTTCCATTGTAAATTCTCTTCAGGTTTATGTCTTAATTGATGAAGAAGAAAATGGTTATATGTCTCGAGTATTATATTCTAGTAGGAAGTTTGATGATTGCRATGGAGAAATGGTCATAATTTCACATGCAGTTGGTGGTGTCAGCAGACACATGGAAAAAWCGGGTCAAGAGTATGGAAATGGGTGCTTCAAACACAAAAGCACAAGTACCACCTACAGTGGTCGCAATGTTTTGTTCTGTGGCTATGACTCATGATATTTGGACAAGTGAATTGGTTTGTTAGACAKGTTACTGATGGAGATAGAATGGTCCATACTTGAGTGAATCATGTAGGCATGTTCACATAACGATATTGTTAGAGAAGTTGTGGAGCTGTGATGGTTTTTGGTTTCTCTTGCAGGAAAGGTGATGGATGAATTGATTAAGGGTATGATGTATTGGGTAAATTGTTGTCAAGGTAGAGATTGTTGGAAACATGCCAATGGAATTCCTCATGCATTCACATGAAGATGCAAATGTAGATGCACGTGCGCATGCATGCAATCTATTTATGTATCATTTATGTAACTACGTGATCTATTCATGACCAGTCTGTGTAATTGAGTGATAGATTTTATATATACGAGCATACCCATAGAGGTAGAGGACAATGAAAGTACATTGTGTGAGGAGAGGATGGTTGTATGCCTGATTGCCTATTGTAATTCTCCCTTGAATAGAAGAAGACCGACAATCATTTCCCATGGTTTTTTCCCCATTTGGGTTTCCACATAAATCACTCTTTCAAGTGTATAATTGATGTGTTTGGTTTTATGCGTGCTTGATATTTCTTAGTTTATGCTCTGTAAGAATATATTTATTTTTATTTCGCTTCCCAACAAGTGGTATCAGAGAAGGTTGAGTAGGTGTCGCGGGTGAGCCAAGGAAAGAAGGCGTGATTGAGTGAGTAGTAGGTCATCGTCGCTCCCCAATAAGTGTTAGAGGCGCGTTGACTCTCTCACACTTAAGAACACATTTTGTGCACTAGTTTGTGAACCATAGAACACCATAGAACACCGAAAAATTGGTGCTTCCCTATCCATAGATAAGGACCGTTGATTTCAACACTAGTTCTCCCTTTCCACCCATAGAAGAGCGTCGATATTTAAGAAAAAAAAATTGCATGGTTTAAAACATATTCGACTTAGTATAAAATTTGTGGAGGATCTACTTTATAATATTTTATCAAGGTGGATGAGGTAACGTAAATATTATGGATAATAATGGATGTTTAAAAAGTGGAGGTGTGTTTTAATGTGAGATATAATATAACAAAGGTTGAGGTGGATACCTTTGTTTAAGAAGTGGACTTTTTTAAGGTTTTTTAAATATATTATATATGTATTTTGGACTAAACCTTTTTTCCAACTTGTTTTTTCATTATATGAGCTTGGTTTATTAGAAGTTGTGATTTTGTTTTTC
>SNQJ01S0079605.1:9093-21309 GCA_010110895.2 Picea sitchensis | reverse complement strand
TGTAACTGAGTGATAGATGTTATATATACGAGCATACCCATAGAGGTAGAGGACAATGCGAGTGTAATAGGGTACATTGTGTGAGGAGAGGATTGTTGTATGCCTGGTTTGGCTATTGTAATTCTCCCTTGAATAGAAGAAGACCGATAATCATTGACCGTGGTTTTATCCTGATTTGGGTTTCCACATATATCAACATGTCAAGTGTATGATTGATGTGCTTGGTTTTATGTGTGTTTGATCTTTCTTAGTTTATGCTTTGTAAGTATATATTTGTTTTTCTTCTTTTGCCCAACAAGTGGTATTAGAGAAATTTGAGTAGTTTATGCAGCTGAACGAAGGAAACAAGGTGTGATTGAGTGAGTAGTAGGTCATCGATACTCGCCAAACAATGTTAGAGGTGCATCGATGCTCTCACACTTAAGAAATATTGATTTTCAGAAAATCGACACACATAGTTTGTACACCATAGAGCGTCAAAAAATTAGTGCTTCCCCATCCACACATAAGGAGCGTTGATTTCAACACTAGCACTCCCTTTCCACCCATAGAGGAGCGTCGATATTTAAGAAAATGATTTTTCCACGGTTTAAAAAGTATTCAACTTGGTATAAAATTTGTGGAGGATCGAATTTATAATATTTTGTAAAGGTGGATGAGGTCACGTAAATATTATGGAGAATAGTGGATCTTTAAAAAGTGGAGGTGTTTTTTAATGTGAGATATAATATAATAAAGGGTGAGGTGGATACCTTTCTTTAAGAAGTGGAATTTTTAAAGATTATATATATATATATATATATATATATATATATATATATATTGGATTAAACCTTTTTTGCAACTTGTTTATTCATTATAAGAGCATGGTTTATTAGAAGATGTGATTTTGTTTTGGGCGGTGTGTGCTAATGGAGAAAGTGTAGAGTTCTAAGTTTGAGGTGGAGAAATTCATTGGTAAGAATAGATTTGCGCTATGGAAACTAAAGATGTGGGATTTTCTTTTGCGCTTTTGCAACAAGTATTACAAAAGGCCTTGGTTAGAAAGTCAAAGAAACTGGCCAACCTGACAGACGAGGAATGGGAGGATCTGGATGCAAGATCCCTCAGTACTATTCGTTTGTGTATGAAAGATGAGGTGTTGTTTAACATCATTGAAGAGACAAGATGATAGGTTTTGTGGACAAAACTGGAGAGTCTGTATATGACAAAGAACTTGTCAAACAAAATCTTTTTAAAGAGGCAATTTTACAGCTTGCAGATGAAAGAAGGTACAAAAATTATTGATCACTTGAATGTCTTCAATAATATGATCTGTCAATTAAGTAATATGGAAGTAAAGTTCAAATATGAGGACAAGGCAGTTACACTACTATGTTTGTTTCCTGAGTCTTGGGATCATCTGGTCACAACTGTGTGGTTTAACACAATAGATGTTGTTTCGTATGACACTGTTGTGGCAGCTTTGTTGTCTGAGGAGATAAGGAAAACATCGGGTAAGGAACCTCAACAACAAAAGAAATGGTGGTCAAAGTTCTATCTATAGAAGGAGGGAAATATCAAAAATTTACAGCCTGGTCTAAGTCAAAAGACAATAAGGTTAAGGCCAAATGTTGTTTTTGTGGAAAATCTGGACATCTCAAGAAGGATTGTTGGAAAAGACAAGAAGCATCCAAAGAGGACTCCACAATAGAAGAAAATTCAGCTACAGGTATGGTTGATGAATTTTTTTCTATATGTTGTGTCATACCACATGTGTTCACATAGAAGGTGTAGGGTGGTGATGGTTGAGTCACCGTGAAATAAAAAAAAAAATTGTATTTACTTTGGAGTTGTAGAAATTATTGATTGCATGTAAATGGGCATATGTTTGTAAGAGCTGGATAGGAATGTGTACCCCTGGTTTATCAGGTCACCTATGAAGAGTCTAGACATATATTTAGGTATATTGAATATGTGGGGGGGAATGTATGTTTGGGTAGCCTTAACTCGGTGAAAGGGTTAATGAGTTAGATCTGTTTTTTGAGTCAAAGCAGGTGGTTTTTCGAGTCCATGTTTTTTGGGTATCCCTTGGTATTGTGTCCATGAATTTCATGTAATGAACCATATAAAAGGCTTGGTGAAATCCATTGTAAATCGGCCTAAAGGTAAGTCGTGAAGGCTTACTTGGTCGGTTTGGCCTGATTTGGTCAAAGTTGTTTGAATGCAAAGTTAGAGGTGGAGCAGTGTGTCCAGTTTAGAAAGGTGGGTCTTTAGAAAGGTTGATGTGTTGGTAGGTCAATCAAGTGTTTGAGAATATACGATGAAGGTAAGTTCATATCCATGGAACCTTGGAAAATATTGAAAGGAAGTTGGGATCGAATAGGAATGTTCATTATATCCAAGTTGCAACAATATTTATGGACAGAAGCGATTGTGCTATCTGGTAACTCGGTCACCATCAATGGAAAAAGACAAGAATATTCATGAAGAGGTATGAATAGGTCATATGGTAATTAATCAAATGTCAAATTACCTGGTTGTGATGCTTATGGTTTTTTATCCTCTTTCTAAGTAGGACCTAGATCAAACATGTATATGTTTGATATAGTGATGATGTTAAGGGGTGTAGACTATGAGATATTACTATCCACAGAATCATCATGGACAGAGATGAAGTTTTTGATGAATCTAATTTTATAAGGAGATGTATATGGAACAACCATAACAATTAGTTCAGAATTGCAACAAAAGATTTGTTTGCAAACTCAAAAATCATTGTATGGCATGAACCATGTTAGGCAAATGATACAAGAATTTTGATTCCTTCATGGTGAGCCAAATTTTACAAGAATTGAGTATAACCATTGTGTTTATGGTATATTCATTATCTTGGTGTTATATGTTATTCTTTTTTCAAGCACAGACAAGGTTTAGATCAACACGTTGGCTCAGTTGGTTAGCACATTTGTTATGAAGGAGCAGGGAACAACAAAATAAATCTTGGGCATGGAAATACACAGTGACAAGAAATATGGTAAGCATGGTTATCACAATAGAAGTATGTGGTGAAGATACTCAGGAAATTCAGTATGAATAATGTGAAACTTGTAAAATTCCTTTGGCTTTCCATTGTAAATTCTCTTCATGTTTATGCCCTAATTGATGAAGAAGAAAAGGGTTATATGTCTCGAATATTATATGCTAGTAGGAATTTTGATGATTGCGATAGAAAAATGGTTAAGATTTCACATGTAGTTGGTGCTGTCAGTAGACACATGGAAATACTGGGTCAAGAGCATGGAAATGGGTGGTTCAAACACAGAAGTATAGGTATAACCTACAATTTTTGTAGTGAACTGGTATGTGGTTATGATTCATGATATTTGGACAAGTGGATCGGTTTATTAGATATGTTACCAATGGAGATAGAATGGTCCATACTGGAGTGAATCGTGCAGGCATGTTCACGTAACGGTATTGTTAGAGATATTGCAGATCTATGATGGTGTTTGGCTTCTCCTGCAGAATGGTGATGGATGAATTAATTAAGGGCATGATGTATCAGGTAAATTGTTGTCAAGGTGGATATTGTTGGAAACATGCCAACGAATTTTCTCATGCATTCACATCCACATCCACATGTGCATGCATGTAATCTATTTATGTATTGTTCGTGTAACTACATGATATATTCATGAGCAGTCTATGTAACTGAGTGATACATATCATATATACGAGCATACCCATAGAGGCAGAGGACAATGCGAATGAAAGCGAGTACATTTTGTGAGGAGAGGGTGGTTGTATTCTTGGGTTGGCTATTGTAATTATCCCTTGAATTGAAGAAGACCGATCATTATTGTCCCTGGTTTTTTCCCGATTTGGGTTTCCACATAAATTACTATGTCAAGTGTATGATTTATGTGCTTGGTTTTATGTGTGTTTGATCTTGCTTAGTTTATTCTATGTAAGAATAACTTTGTTTTTCTTCCACTGCACAACAAGTGGTATCAGAGCAGGTTGAGTAGGTGACATGGGTGAGCCAAGGCAATAAGGCAAGATTGAGTGAGTAGTAGGGCTCCCAAAATAATGTTAGAGGCACACTGATGCTATCACTCTTAATAAATACTAATTTTAGGAAAATCGAAGCACATAGTTTGTGCACCACAGAGCACCGACAAATCGATGCTTCCCCATCCACATATAATGAGCGTTGATTTCAACACTAGCACTCCCTTTCCACCAATAGAGGAGCGTTGATATTTAAGAAATGCTTTTTTGCATGGTTTAAAAAGTATTCAACTTGGTATAAAATTTATGGAGGATCGACTTTATAATATTTTATAAAGGTGGATAAGTTCATGTAAATATTATGGAGAATAGTGGATGTTTAAAAAGTGGAGGTGTGTTTTAATGTGAGATATAATATAATAAAGGGTGAGGTGGAMACATTTTTTTAATAAGTGTACTTTTTTAAGGTTTTTTAAAAATATTGTATATATTTTTTGGATTAAACCTTTTTTCCAACTTGTTGCTTCGTTATAAGAGCCTGGTTTATTAGAAACTGTGATTTTTTTTTTGGCAGTATGTGCTAATGGAGAAAGTGCAGAGTTCTAAGTTTGAGGTGGAAAAATTCAGTGGTAAGAATAGATTTGCGCTATGGAAACTCAAGATGCACGATTTTATTTTGCAACAAGGATTGCAAAAGGCCTTGGCTAGAAAGTCAAAGAAACTGGCAAGCATGACAAACAAGGATTGAAAGGATCTGGATGCAAGAGCCCTCAGTGTTAATCATTTGTGTCTGGAAGATGAGGTGTTGTTTAACATCGCTGAATAGATGACACCAACAGGTTTTTGGACCAAACTGGAGAGTCTGTATATGAGAAAGAACTTGTCAAACATAATATTCTTAAAGAGGAAGTTGTACAACTTGCGGGTGAAAGAAGTTATAGAAATTACTAATCACTTGAATGTCTTCAATACTCGGATATATCAATTAACTAATATGGAAGTAAACTTAAAATATGAGGGCAAGGCGATTACGCTACTGTGTTCGTTTCCCGAGTCTTGGGATGATCTAGTCACAATTGTGTGGTTTAACACAATAAATGCCATTACATATGACATTGTTGTGGGAGCTTTATTGTCTGGGGAGATAAGGAAAATATACAGTAAAGAAAACTAAATATCACAAGAAATGGTGGTCATAGGTCGATCTACAGAAGGAGGGAAAGATCAAAAAATTACAGCTAGCTCTAAGTCAAAAGAAAGTAAGGTTAAGGAAAAATGTTGGTTTTGTGGCAAATCTGGGCATCTCAAGAAGGATTCTTGGAAAAGACAACAAGCATCCAAACAGGACTCGACAATAGAAGAAAATTCAGCTACTGGTATGGTTGATGAATTTTTTTTGTTTGTTTGTTGTGTCTCACCACTTGTGTTCCCATAGAAGGTGCAGGAAAGTGATGGTTGAGTCACTGTGAAATAATAAAAATAAATAAAAATTGCATTTACTTTGGAGTTGTAGAAATTATTGATTGCATGTAAATGGCCATATGTCTGTCAGACCTAGATAGGCATGCGTACCCCTGGTTTATCAGTTCACGTATGAAGAGTATATACATATATTTAGGTAGATTGAATATGTGGGGGGTATGTGTGTTAGGGTAGCCTTAACTCGGTGAAAGCGTTAATGAGTTAAATCTATTTTTAGGTCAAAGCAGGTGGTTTTTCGGGTACATGTCTTTTGGGTATCCCATGGTATTGTATCCCTGAATTGAATGTAAGGAATCCTATAAAAAGGTTGGTGAACTCCATTGTAAATTGTCCTAGAGATAAGTGGTGAAGGCTTACTTGGCTGGCTTGGCCGGATTTGGTCAAAGTTATTCAAATGCAAAGTTTGAGGTGGAGCAGTGTGTCCAGTTTAGAATGGTGGATCTATAGAAAGGTTGATTTCTTGGTAGGTCAATCAAGTGTTTTAGAATATACGATGAAGGTAAGTTCATATCCATGGAACTTGGAATGTCTTGCAAGGAAGTTGGGATCAAATAGGCATGTTCAACAATGCCAAGTTCCAACACCAGTTGTGGATAGAAGCAATTGTGCTATCTAGTAAATCAGTTACCATCAGTTGCAAAAGAAAAGAAGATTCGGGAAGGGGTATGAACAGGTCAGCTGGTAATTACTCAAATGTGAAATTATTCGGTTGTGATACTTATAGTTTTTTATCATCTTTCTATGTAGGACTCAAATAAAAAAGGTAGATATTTGATATGGTGATGATGTTAAGGGGTGAAAACTGTGGGATCCTACTACCCACAGAATCATCATGGACAAAGATGTAGTGTTTGATGAATCACCTTTTATAAGGATATGGATATGGAGCAACTAGAATGGTTAGTTTTGAATTGCAACAAGAGATTTTTTTGCAAACTCAAAAATCATTGTATGGCCTGAAGCATGCAAGGAAAATGGTAGAAGATGTTTGATTCCTTCACGGTGAGGAAAATTTTACAAGAAGTTAGTATAACCATTGTGTTTATGGTATATTCATTATCTTGGTGTTATATGTTATGCTTGTTGCAAGCACATGCATGGTTGAGATCAACAGGTTGGATCAGTTGGTTAGGACATTTGTTATGAAGGATCTGGGAGCAACAAACTAAATCTTGGACATGTAAATACACAAAGATAGGAAATATGGTAATCTTCATTATCACAATAGAAGTATGTGGCGAAGATACTCAAGAAATTCATTATGAATAATACGAAACTTGTAAAATCCCTTTGGCTTTCCATTTTAAATTCTCTTCAAGTTTATGTCCTAATTTATGAAGAAGAAAAGGGTTATATGTCTCAAGTATTATATGCTAGTAAGAAGTTTTATGATTTTGATAGAGAAATGATCGACATTTCACATGAATTTGGTGGTGTCAGTAGACACATGGTAAAACCGGGTCAGGATCATGGAAATGGGTGCTTGAAACACATAAGAAAAAGTATCACCTACATTGGTTGTAGTGATTTGGTCTGTGGTTATGATTCATGATATTTGGACAAGTGCATTAGTTAATTAGACATGTTACTGATGGAGATAGAATAGTCCATACTAGAGTGAATCGTGTATTCATGTTCATGTAACGATATTGTTAGAGAAGTTGTGGAGATGTGATGGTGTTTGGCTTCTCTTACAGGAAAAGTGATGGATGAATTAGTTAAGGGCATGATGTATCAAGTAAATTGTTGTCAAGGTGGAGATTGTTGGAAACATGCCAATGAATTTCCTCATGCGTTCACATGCAAATGAAAATGCACATGCACATGCACATGCATGCAATCTATTTATGTATTGTTTGTGTAACTACGTGATTTATTTATGATCAGTCTATTTAATTGAATGATAGATGTTATATATACGAGCATACCCATAGAGGTAGAGGACAATGCAAGTGCAAGTGAGTAAATTGTGTGAGGAGAGGATGGTTGTATTCCTTGGTTGGTTATTGTAATTTTGCCTTGAATAGAAGAAGATCGATAATCATTGCCCATCATTTTTTCCCAATTTGGGTTTCCACATAAGTCACTGTGTCAAGTGTGTGATTTATGTGTCATGTTTTATGCATGTTTGATACTTCTTAGTTTATTCTCTATAAGAATGACTTTGTTTTTCTTTTGCTTCCAAACAAGTGGTATCAGAGAAGGTTGAGTAGGTGTCACAGGTGATCCAGGGAAAGAAGCCGTGATTGAGTGATTAGAAGGTCATCGACGCTCTCACACAAATTTTTTGCACCACAGAGCATCGATATTTAAGAACTTTCAACACATAAGGATCTTTGATTTCAACACTAGCACTCCCTTTCCACCCATAGAGGAGCGTCGATATTTAAGAAAAAAAAATTGCATGGTTTAAAAAGTATTCGACTTGGTATAAAATTTTTGGAGGATCGAATTTATAATATTTTATAAAGGTGGATGAGGTCACGTAAATATTATGGAGAATAGTGGAGGTGTGTTTTAATGTTAGATATAATATAATAAAGGGTGAGGTGGATACCTTTGTTTAAGAAGTGGACTTTTTTAAGGTTTTTTAAATATATTATATATATATATATATATTTTGGATTAAACCTTTTTTCCAACTTGTTGCTTCATTATAAGAGTCTGGTTTATTAGAAGCTGTGATTTTGTTTTGGACGGTGTGCACTACTAGCAAAAGTACAAAGTTCTAAGTTTGAGGTGGAGAAATTCAGCTGTTAGAATAGCTTTGCACTATGGAAACTCAGGATGAAGTATTTTTGTTTCCAACAAGGATTGCAAAAGGCCTTGGCTGGAAAGTCTAAGAAACCGACAAGCATGACAAACGAGGACTGGCAGGATCTGGATGCAAGAGCCCTCAGTACTATTTGTTTGTTTATGGAAGATGAGGTGTTGTTTAACATCGATGAAGAGAAGAAACAACAAGCTTGTGGAACAAACTGGAGAGTCTTTATATGACAAAGAACTTGTCAAACAAAATCTTCCTAAAGAGGCAGTTGTAGAGCTTGCAGATGAAAGAAGGTAAGAAAATTATTGATCACTTGAATGTATTCAATTCTTTGATCTATTAATTAACTAATATGGAAGTAAATTTCAAATATGAGGACAAAGCGGTTACGCTACTGTGTTTGTTGCATCAGTCTTGGGATCATCTGGTCATAACTATGTGATTTAACACAACAAATGTCATTGCATATGATACTGTTGTGGCAGCTTTGTTGTCTGAGGAGATAAGGAAAACATTTGGTAAAGAAACCTCAATAGAAGAAGCAATTGGGGTCAGAGGTTGATCTATAGAAGGAGGGAAATATCAAAAAGATACAGGTGGGTCTAAGTCAAAAGACAATAAGGTTAAGGAAAAATGTTGGTTTTGTGGCAAATCAGGGCATCTCAAGAAGGATTTTTGAAAAAGACAACAAGCATCCAAAGAGGATTTCATAATAAAAGAAAATTCATCTATAGGTATGGTTGATGAAGTTTTGTCTCTCTATTGTGTCTCACCACCTGTGTTCGCATAGAAGGTGTAGGGCGGTGATGGTTGAGTCACCATGAAATAATAAAAAAACAAAATAAAATTGTATTTACTTTGGAGTTGTAGAAATTATTGATTGTATGTAAATGAGAATATGCCTGTAAGACCTGGATTGGCATGCATACCCAAATCTGTTTTTAGGTCAAAGAAGGTGGTTTTTTGGGTCCATGTTTTTTGCGTATCACATGGTATTGTGTCCATGAA
Organism: Picea sitchensis; assembly: GCA_010110895.2. Lineage (NCBI taxonomy): Eukaryota > Viridiplantae > Streptophyta > Pinopsida > Pinales > Pinaceae > Picea > Picea sitchensis. The sequence goes on along the minus strand of SNQJ01S0079605.1, from coordinate 12,059 downwards.
TTGCATGTAATGAAGGCTATAAAATGCTTGGTGAACTCCATTGTAAATAGTATTGGAGGTAAGTAGTGAAGGCTCACTTGGTCGGTTTGGCCAGATTAGGTCAAAGTTGTTTGAATGAACAGTTTGAGGTGGAGTAGTGTGTCTATTTTAGAAAGGTGGGTCTGTAGAAAGGTTGATGTGTTGGCAGGTCAATCAAGTTTTTTAGAATATATGATGAAGGTAAGGTCATATCCATGGAACTTGAAAAGTATTGCAAGGAATTTGGGATCGAATAGGCATGTTTAGTAATGCCAAGTTGCATCAACAATTGTGGACACAAGTGGTTGTGCTATCTGGTGACTGGGTCACCATGAGTTGGAAAAGGCAAGAAGATTCAAGAAGAGGTATGAATARCTCATATGGTGGTATGGATTTATGCAGGAACACAATGAAATACATAAATACACATAAAATTAGAGAAGCAACGGAAATAAAGCTTCATTTCATTAATAACAAATGATTGAAATACGCTTATAGACAGAATGGAAATAAACTAKCTAGGGCACTGGTAGCTTATATCTRAGAAKATATGTGGTGGCTAMTCRCCTCTGAAATATTTGTTACAATGAGGCTTGAAGGCCTATATATTATTGAGAAATAGTGGAAGGCCTAAACATCCAAAAAACCTAACCCTAGGAGATGAAACGCCAGAATATGGGCCCCGTCGGGGTAAATTGGTACATCAATTTCCCGTGGTCGTAACTTTGGAATACTATCTCCGTTTGATGCATATGATACATATTTAGAAATATCTATCTGAGGAATACAATAGTTGGCAAAAAATATCATGAACATATTTTTTGATTGGACCATGCCCAAAAAAACGTCATTTAGGGCCTAAAAATGACTCTGGAAGTTAAGGACCCGAAAAAATGCCAAAATTAGTAAATTGTGCTACAATTAAGGAAAATGAAAAATTGAAAAAAACAATGGTGGGGGTCCAAGTGGAATAGGTGGGTGGACACCAATATCCACCTAGATCATTTCTCCCCCCTTAGGAAGTAATGGTCTCCATTGCATTGAGTTCCTCCATTAGATGAGGAAACTTCTATTAAACTTGGTCCCTGGTGAGCCACCTTCCCTGGTGAAGGTGTTGGCCTTCTTTGACAAATCGATATAGATGGATCCTCTGCTCATGGTTGTTCTTGATCTATGTGTCCTCTGATCAATTTTGGCTTGTTCCATGTAGTCTCAGTTTAACTCTGTTGGTGTGAGTTGTTCTTCCATGTCGAATGTTTCCAATAGAGGTGGAAAGTAAGGCCGAAGGCAATCCACATTGAACACTAGGTGTAGACCAAGGAATGGTGGGATACTAAGATCGAAGGCATTGTCACCTTGGTGATGGTGTATGGCCCATATTGGAGTGGACAAAGCTTGTAGTGGGTTCTAGCGAGACTCTTCTTCTGCAAATGTAGCCACACTTTGTCGCCCACCTGGAAGTTTTGTTGCACCCGATGTTGATCATGCCATTGCTTGTACTTAGCATTGGCTCTATCCAATATGTCATGAACTTGTTGGTGAATGTGTTGAATGCCCTCAATCAAGTTGTTCTCCTTGGCAGCTTCAGACTGGACATGAGTCGAATCAACCTGAGTAGTTGCAAATGGTATGTCTACATCAATGGGACATAGTGGTTGGCATCCCAAGCCCACCTAAAAGGGGTTGTGGTCGATTGAGCTGTGGAGGGATCGTTTATATCTATGTTGTACATAGGGGAGGCTCTCATCCCATGTGCGTGGATTCTTTGAGTTGTACAAGTGAAAAATGTGTACGATCATCTTGTTGATGACCTCTTTCTGGCCCTCAGTTTGAGGATGGAAAGTTGTGGTGTAACAACCCTAGTTAAATAATTGCTTAAGGTTTATTAAGTTTAATTAATTAAATAATTAACTATCCTAATGTATATTAGTTAAATAATGATTATTTAATTAATAATATTAATTAATTAATTAATTATTGTTTAATGAATGTTAATTAATTAATTAATCAATTAATTAAATCATTTAATGTTTGGGTAATGAATTAAAGTTTAATAAATTTTAATTTATTTAATAGAAAAACTTAACGTATGGATGGATAAGGCATTGAATGGAGGGATAAGGCATTAAATGGAGGGATAAGGTGGATGGAATTGAATGAAGGGAGGAGGCGGTGAGTGGAAGGAGGATATGAGGGGGCAGAGGGATTCAAGAGAGGGACTTTTGTTTTTTGGGAGGGAAGGAAGCATTATTTTGAGATTAGGGACTGTATTTTTCTGGTTTTGGAGTTTGGTGGACTGTTACAGGAGAGCATCGGTTGCTGGGAGTTTTGGGCTTAGGGTCTAGGAATCCTCATGGAATCCTGGAGCTAAGGAGTTGGACAGGCTCTATTCCTAGCTAGCAGGGAGGAAAGATTTAGTTTTGGGCAGAGTTTGGGCAGAGTAGCTTGATCAGAGTTTCAACTTCAGCTTGGACCGACAGAATTGGAGAAATAACATCAGTCAGAGGTATGTATTTTCATTATTATGCTATGTTAGGTGGTTACCATCATGCTGCTGAATATGCTTATATGCTAAATAATGAAATTGCTTATATGTTGAAAGAAGTTTTATGTTTAAATTTATGAATTTTATTAGGCTTTGTTAAATAGGGATTTACACATGGTATCAGAGTTGCAGTTTAAAATCTGGGACCAAAGGCCCACCTACCCACCTACCCTCCTGACTCTAGAGGAAAGTTAAGCTAAGTGTCCTATAAACAACCCTGAAAACCTGCCTGAAACCCCCTAAAACTTTAAAACTTGTTGTCCTATACAGGTAAAATCCTTGAAAGGAGTGATACAAACATAAATAACTAGAGGTATAAATAATAGATTCAAGGAAAACTTGTAAATCTGTACCTGAAGGCCAAGCTCCAACTCCACCTCCACCTAACCTGCAAGCCAGACAC
>SNQJ01S0079602.1:13825-27900 GCA_010110895.2 Picea sitchensis | reverse complement strand
CATACCATAGGAAGAGAGGCCTGATGCCCTTGTACCACCTTTCGAGGGCTGAAGCTGGGCACTCTTTCAAAGAAGAAAGAGAAAAGAATCATTCCAAAACTGAAGTTCCTATGAGTCTGCAACTGAAAGTATGTAATATTCCTCTTCATACAGTCCAACAATGTGGTGCTCCAATAAAAAAATTGTGCATTTAAGCACTGAAATGCACAGTTCATCTGTGCACAGGAAGCCTGATGCAAGGCCATAGACCCAGTAATATGCCCGATGAGCAACACGATCGCCTATAGTGCCAAGTCTGAGATCTTGCTTATCGACACTTGCGAGCTCATTCTGTCTGTACCCACCTCATAGTGAAGTCCAATCAACTCTGATATATTGTGAGGCCCAGGGGGAAACGTATGGAAATTGACTGGTTCCCCTCTCTTGGAGAGGCTAGTCAAAAAGTATACATCTTCTGTCATTGGAACCATCGACTACCCCTCTAGCATAAAGGCCTCTGCATCAAGATGTCAATAGTCAACCAAGGCATTCAGTATCCTAGGTTGTGCTCGCATGAAAGGACACATAACTTTTTTAACAAGCCACATTGCATTAACGCAGCCACAACATTAGCGTCTTCCCCAACCAACACACTAATTTCTCTCTAGTGCACATACATCCTACACATGGGAAAAGTTTAGGAGGGTTAATTCTTGCTTTCTTAAATTTTTTACACTAACTGGAGGGTCCACGTGGGCTGTTGTGATGATAGTTGCATGTACATGCTATCTGACATAAAAAAAAATGAGTGTACACATGGGCTATCATAGGACAAGCCACATGGACATAGGGCCGACCTTTTGAAGGTTGACGCCCCCCCCAAAAATGAAACTAAATTCATAAATGAATAATTAGATTGCAAGATGAGGTAGTTTATACTTACTTGGTCCAAGCAGATGATTGTTTTGTCGACCGTGGCTCCCAAAATCAATTCTTTTCATAATGGGGTAGTTTTGGTGTTTAGTCAATTTCTGAATTAACAATGGTGATAATGAGCCGCCAACTCCTATTTATATAATTTTTGGATTCTTTTTGTCAATTTTCAGACCCCTTTGTCATTTTTTCTAAACTGAAAATCATTTAAGATGGTTCAAGAGCATTCTTTGGATGGTCACGGGAAGTATTACTTTGGGTATTGGGAATTTTTTTGAGATTTTGGACGTTTTAACGATCCTTTGGTAAAAAGTCATTTTTTCTAACTCGTTGCATTTAAGTCAGGATGCCTGTTGTGGGTGGCAATCCCTCTTACGAACTAGCACTAAGGGTTTTTATCATGCATGCAGAAATGACCTAAATATTCTTACTTCTTACCATCATCCCATGCCTGAACCCCCATTACTCATATGAAAATACAAAGTTCAAGAGATCAAGTTATCATACCTTATTTTCTGTGTTTGATGTCGATCCCTTTTTGCGCTTGGTTGTTCTTTGACTGCAACTCTCCTCCCAATGATGACCTGCATTCACAAAAGACAAACAAAGAACTCTGCATGCATTTGATCTGTGAAATAATGGGTTAGAGATTTAATCAATCATACAATCAATATTCAAATAATGACAATGTCATATGGCGGGATGGGAAAATCAATTATTTTATTAACTTCAGAGTGATACCTTACAATGATAAAGTCGGCTACTTTTATAACCCTAAATTGCACCAGACATGCTTACCTGGCATCAGGCCATCTCAGATTCCTTCTTTTCCAAAACACTATTGAACAACTCTTTAAAAAACCTCTTTTATAAAGGCCCACGCACCCTACTCCATTACTGCACATGTGTACATGCTAGCTGGCCTAAGACAGCCTACATGTACCTAAAAAAGTACGAAAAAAGGAAAGTTGTCGATGGAACACACAAATTTGGGTGAGTTAACTAAACCTTCCAGCCATGCATGGCCAAGGGTTCGACCAAATACCTAGCTCCTTCTAGCCTATAAAAGAAGGGGTAGGGGTACCATTTGGAAAGAGGAGAAAGATAGTAAAGAAACTCTTCTCAAATTCACATTCCCATTGTCCCAACCCTTTAGCCATTAGTGTGTAAGGAGAAATACAGAGCAAAGAAGTTGGAGGACATTTGAAGAGGAGCCCAGGATCAGGTTCGCGGAGCAGTGGTCAGTCTCAACATTATAAGCTGATTCATTCAAAGTAATAAAGAAAATGATTTTCCCGTCCCACTTTATGATTTCTTCATAGTTGATCAAATATATGTTTGAATCTCTAACCCATTAATCTATAGGTAAAATGCTTGTGTAGTTTGTTGCTTGTTTTATACGCAGGTCAGCTTTGGAAGGAGAACTGATAACAAGTGATCAAGTTTGAAGAAGGATCGACATCGAACGCTTGGAACAAGGTATGTTGGTCTAACCATGTATTTACTGAAAAGAAATGGGGTTTAAGTCTGGGAACGAAGGTATAAAGTAGATTTCTTTTGTTCATATCTACATGCAAAACATAACCCTAATTGCTATTCCATAAGGGGATTTCCCACCACAACAGAATTGGTGACCATACTGGGGAAGTCTCTAAGGTTCCTAGGAATTTTATTGTTTTTTTGGGTATTTTTAAAAGTTTCTGCAAAGTCTAAGCTAATAGAGATTCTGGTCTTCCATACCAGTCATCTTTGTTCTTTGCTTGACTGTAATTTTTTTTTTTTGAGACCCATAGAGGTACACACGGCCTATAGAGGGCCTGCACGCGTGTACCCCCATCATACTCTCTTACAGCCAGCGTGTACACGGTATCTGAAGAAGTAATAGTGGAGTGTAAGATTCCAGAAAATAGTGGAGGCAGTCATCCTCTTCCCTGTCAGAATTTGTCATTCTCGGGGGTTTTCTGGAACTTTTTCTAGTCTTGGTTGTTTGCAGTCTTTAGCTTAGGTTTGTTCTATGATTGTTTTTTCCTTATATTTTTTTCTCTTTTTTTGTTAAAGAAAGTGTCCGAGCCTTCAAGAGATCCTGGTTCTCAGTATTAGTGGTCTCTGCCTAGTTTGGATTGCTTGTTTTTTATTTTTTCTAGAGTTTTATAGGTACATGTGGCCTGTATAAAGCTAGCACGTGTGTACACACCCTCTGACGCTATACAGCTCGTGTGCACATGCCCTCTGACGCTATAAAACTCACATGCACATGCTTTCTATTGAACTGTCAGTAGTGTGCTTGTGAAGGATAGTCTTTGTGGAGGGAAAGGTAGTCATCCTTTCCTTTGACAAGAGTTATACCTCTCAGGATCTTGAATCTCTGTCATAGTAGTCAGTAACTTAGGTTTGATCTCAGCCATAGCTTTCTTTTTCACTTTAGAAGTTTTCATGAAAATTTTCTTTCGTAAGGTTTTTAGACAAGTGTGAGAGTCCATTTTTAAGTTGCTAGTGTGTGATTTTTAAAGAGATTCTTTGCGATCTGCGCTTAGGCCAGAAGTTTTTCTTGGTTTTGACTTGTTGATATTTTTCCTTTTTTGCTTCGTAAGCATTTCAAATAAAAAAAAAAAAAAAATTCTTTCTTTGTTTAGTTGAAAAATGTTGTGTTGCATTAGTAACCAAGGAAAAGTATTTGCTTTCATAAGTTCTTGGCAGTTTACTTAGATCATAAGTAGCTCATAGTCAAGTGAAATCTTGCTTTGAGTTTTGCTGTTCAAAAATCTTAGAAAAGATTTTAAAATTTGAAAAGTTGTTTAAAAGTAAAGGTTTTTGTTTCCAATTTTCTGTCCATTTTTACTTTCGTTGTTCAAACATCACTAGTTTCACTTTCATTACCTTTGACATAAGACAATCCATAAAATTAACGCTAAATCTAAAATTCATTAGACTTTTATGTTTATAGGGTCAATCAACTAGTTCAGGATTAGGGCCTTGAATTAGGTTGGAGAGGAAACTCTTCAAGGCCATTAGATCAAACATTGGAGTTTGAGTTAGGGAGTGTCAAAGTCCAGTATCGTGAAAGCTATCTAGGACCCCCCTCTAACACAGGGGATAAATAGGAGGTTGCATGCGGAAAGGTAGCAGAGATAACCCCTCCAAAGCTGGACCAATCATAGTGGAGAACACATATAGAGGGCTTGTCTTGGGATTCCATCGATTGCATTTTCCATGAACCTTCATGGGTCTCGAATCCATTCGAGGTCCCCAGTTGTATTTTGGACCACTTTCTCTCGATACCCTTGACAGGTTTTGGGCTTGATACCCTGCTCATTGTGGTCTACCCGATTTTCGACTGTACCCACCTAGTGACTATTCATGCGCTGGCAACCTAGTTGCCCATATTTTTAGGGACTTACACAGGTGACTGCGGGGCTATACCACGGTACCTATGACATACATCGGGCCAAGCTTTACAGATTATACCCGAAGGGTGCTTCTGTGTTTGATTTGCACTTGCACTGCTAAGTTGCTCTAGTGTTGGTTGTTGTAACTGTTCTTCCAATTAGTTTAGTGTTTGCCTGTCTTATCTTATAGGGACTTTTGTAGTGTGTATTGTTTTTGAACAAGTAGGACGCCCTAGGGTGTCTTTTGATCTTCTCGAACAGTGGAGGATCACAATCTCCGCCGGTCACAAAGGCTTCTGGGCCTATCGCCGGTTACACTGGAGCCACCCCCGCCACCACTAAAGCGAAAGCTAGACCAACAAGGGTCTTTTGAAGCAACTAGGTCACACGAAATTGTGCCTGACCAACATCCAGAGGAATCAACCATTTTGGACCTTGGATCAAAATCTCTTGGCCCAGTTGAAACCCCAACCACTACTCTCTCGACACCCCTCATCATACCGATTTATCCTTATGAGTGCCAGATAGTGTCGCATGTAGCAATGGAAACAAATGCTTTCACTACTTCTTGGAATTCATCAATTCCCACTACGGTTGTCACCACAGGAGTGTTTCCACCTCCTAACCCACCATCAATAGTTCGATCCACCATGGTCATGGATGCCTTTACGTCGCACAGTGGTCTAATCCCGTCTCTAGCGGCAGCCACACCCCTTTTCACACCAAGTGCGACATACCCTCTGTTCTCATACGGGATGCCTAGTTCAAGTAAAAGTCCTGTACTTTCCTTCTCCACTTCACAGACTTCAGTTTTGGCAGCAGGGATCTCTAATGCTCCTATGCAAGGCCACATGGGAGGAACTTCCACTCCTTTTAACACTTTCCCTTATGGAGGAGGTCATATACCTCCTTCATCCCCTTCACTCAGTGGCACACACCAACCATCCACCAGGCCGCCTACACACCATGGTTTATTTGGAGCAGGGAGTCAAGGACCACCTTTGCATAATATGTTGGTTGGTTCGACACCATTTTCTTTGTTCGGTCTGTTTGGTAACAATGCCTTCTCAATGACTACTTTCCCGACTAGGGGCAATCTCGGTTTCAGACAATCTATTCCTATGCAGGGTACTATTCCTGCACAGGGGGCACACCCAGGAACTTCTTTCACATCAGGGCCTTGGAATTCTTGGCAGGGATCCGTTCCCTCGTCAAGAATGCCAGTCTGGGGTAATTCTTATCACAATCAATGGAACCCCGGACAAAACACCATGCCTATCCCTCTAGGACCGACATGGGGCAACCCTTTCCAAATCCCTCCGAATGTCATGCATGCCCACCCATCTATGTCCTATTTTGGGAATCAGCCAACGATGTCTCCTCACATGAAAAATCCGTACGCTGGTCATGGACATGGTTTTTACCATAATCCAGGCCAGCAACCGAACTTTTCCTAACAACTTCGTGCCAGTCAAACTCCAGGTACCTTTTTCCCAGGTTATCACCAACAACCCAAACTTCCTTTTCTGGCAACCTTGCATTTTCCAGGTTTGACACGGTTTTTGAATGACCCTATCTGTCACGATCCACGTTGGGCTCTTATGCCGACGAAGTTTCCTTTGGACATCCCAAAGTTCAAAGCTAAGCCTAACAAAGATCCAGGAGATCATGTGACTACCTTCCAACTTTGGTGCTCATCTAACTTGTTGAAAGATGACTCCGTACAGTTGTGATTGTTTCAATGCACTCTCATTGGGAGTGCCGTGAAATGGTACATTGAGCTTGATCGCTCAAGATACTCTTCCTTCGAAAAATTGGCTATGGATTTCCTAAACCATGTCTAATTACCGGTGAGATACGACGCTGGTACATAATTGATGGAGAATTTCTCACAGACAAAAGCGGACCATATCTCCGATCACATTCAAGAATGGTGACGTAGGAAGAGTTTAATTAAGGTACCAGTCCCACCAGCATTCCTGCTTGAGTAGTTCCTTAAATATTTGGTCCCATAGTTATCCAAAGATGTCGAGATGTCAGGAGTATTTTTCGAAGAAGATGCCATCATGAGAGCTCAACAAGTTCAGCTAATCTATTCTCAGTCTAGTTTATTATACGAGATCTTTCTAGATGCACCACGCTCAATACTTGATAAAACCAGACAGAGAGCTGGACCACATGCCGATGGTATTGTTGGTTCAACACAAACAAATCTCGCTAAGAAACTAACGTAGCAATTGCAACAGTTGTCTATACAACACACAACGGCCAACCAAACTATTGCCTTGGTTGTTCCCCCTACCAAAACGTCGGATGTACACACAGTGCAATTGAATAATCCAAAGGCCACCCAGTAGCCCGAAAGAAAGAAAAAACAATGAAATAAGGGTAAGGGGGAATAATAAACCCACCGATAAAGCTGGCAAGGGAAATACTGAAAAATGAAAGGCGAGGTATCCATGCAACCTGTGCGTGGAAGGCCACCTGATCCACCTATGTCCTCAGCTTGCAGAGGCCAAAATTTTTGTGACACAGCAACAACCTGCGATGTTAACCAATCCATTCCAACATGGGAAAAATCTAACTGAAGCCTCTACAAGCATGGAAGGGGGCAGTCAAGGACCCCCTCCATCTTCGAGCAACCCCACATCCACGAATGTATATATGGTGAAGGGTGATTCTTTTCTATCGACTAGAGCACATGACTATAGTCAACCAAGCACTTTTGAGAAGGGCAAGGAAGACAAACTCCCATCTCTTCCTCTACAGATTGAGAATATGTTGGGTGAAACAATGACATGCATCCCCAAGGGTGCATTCAAAAGAGCTTCTCACAACCCAAACGCAAGGGCCTCCCAGATCTATTTTGTGGTGGAATATTTACCACAAACCCCTTCTGTGATATCTTCTTTGGAGGTCCTCCAAAGCTTCCCTTCCCAGAGGAAAGCTTTGTTAACCACTTTAGGATCTATCGAGACTTGTAATCCAGGTACAATCATGCTGGATACAACTGTCTTAAAACCTCGTCTGCCTTACCATGTAGCATTTCAAATAGTAGTGGCTTATCCCACGAAAAATTTCACAAGGAATATCTTTCACATAGTGGTTGATGAGGGTGCCTCAACATGCATTATGTCATTGGCATGTTGGAAGGCCATTGACCATCCCATTTTGTCTCCATCACCTACTCTCCTCACTGCTTTCAATGATTGTTCGTTCCGACCACATGGTATCATTCCCTCTTTCCCCACGTAGTTAGGAGGGAAGACCGTGTGCGTCGAGGTAGAAGTAGTCAATGCCCCCCTCGAATATAACCTTTTTTTAGGAAGGAGTTGGACTTATGCCATGCAAGCCATGGTTGCTACAATTTTTTGGGTCTTGTTGTTTCCACACGAGGGCCAAATTGTGACCATCGATCAATTGTCTTTCTCCAGATCTGACCCTTAATTGGGGGCATCCACAGTCCCAATGATTGATAATCCTCAACCAAGCATGGTAAACATAGGGGTTGGTTTGTGCCCATATTTGATGGGTACCTTTGACTACCTGCCCCCTCAAGGCGATATCAAGTTTATATCCAGTCACCATAAGGTTGAGATTTTTCAAGTTTCATTGTTTCGCACGACTTACTTCAACAATCCATGGATACTTCTTTCCCCATTGGCCACGATGGATGGGACAGGGCACCCGGGCATGTCCATGCCCTTGTCCGCAACTGATGTAGCATACTCTTTATCCCAACAAACTTCAACCAATACAGACTCAACTCTTGCACAAGAGTTCGATCCACTTATAGAGCCTATTTGGGCTCAGGGTTCTCTCGCTCACATCGACTCGTGAGACTTAGTCTTTCCCTATGACGAGGCAATAATCAAAGCAATGACCTATCTGGAAAAACCATGGGATGATCTTCATCGCAGATCATACCTCCTCCCGGAGTTAAGCCAAATCGAGGCAGGAGAATTCACCGTGACTATGACGGGAGATAGGTCTTTTCCTATTAATCCTTTAGCTACACACGAGGTTTATGCTGAGGGTAATATGGCAAATATCGTTGAAACCTTACCTATCAATATCTCTCAAAACCCTGGCGTCATGGAGAATGTTTTCATCAGAGATGACTTCTCCCCCAGAGAAATTCAACTCTATACAAATCCTTTTAAAGAATTCTGCGATGTTTTTGCCTGGTCTTACAAGGAAATGCTAGGCATCGATCCAAAAATAGTCGAACATGAAATCACAACTTATCCTGATGCCAAGATGGTTCGACAGAAGATTCATGCAGTTAATCCGAGGGAAGCAGCAACTATTAAGGTTGAGGTTGAGAAATTGCTAAAAGCTGGTTTTATCTATCCTATCCATTTGACCCAATGGGTGTCCAATCCTGTGCCGGTCAATTAAAAATAAGGCACAATTCATGTATGTACCAACTTCCTTGATTTGAACAAGGCATGTCCCAAAGATAATTTTCCCACACCATTCATCAACCAGATCATTGGTGAATGTGTTCGTTGCGAAGCCTTCTCTTTCATGGACAGTTTTTCGGGATATAATCAAATACAAATCAAACCCGAAGACCAACACAAAATGACATTCATTTGTCCTTGGGGTACTTTTGTGTATCATAAGATGCCTTTTGGTCTCAAAAATGCTGGAGCAACCTTTCAGCAGGCCATGTCTTTTTCTTTCCATGAACTCAAGCATATAGTCGAGGCCTATTTAGATGATTTAGCATCTCGATCTTGCAAGAGAACGGATCATCCCACCCACCTCCGAATTATCTTCGAATGTTGTCGCTACTTTCAGATTCACTTGAATCCAAACAAGTGTAGCTTCTATGTAACATCAAGACGTTGGTTAGGTTTCGTCGTATCAACAACAGGGATCATGGTCGATCCTATCAAGGTGGAGGCAATAATTCAGTTACAAGGCAAGGTGAATTTTTTAAGGCGCTTCATCGCCAACTGTGACAAAATCACCAAGGGATTTATGTGCTTACTGAAGAAAGACATTCCCTTTTACTGGGACGATGCTGCTCAACACTCTTTCGATGAATTGAAACATGCCCTCACAACTTCTCCTCTACTCTGGCCACCTAACTATAACAAATATTTCTTATTATACCTGGCTATAGTAGATTCAACCATTGGCATGGTTTTAGTTCAGTATGATGACTTGTTCTCAGAATACATGATCTATTACCTGAGCTGAGGCCTCGTAGGACCGGAACACAATTATTTTCATATCAAAAAACTTGCATTGGCAGTAGTTCATGCTGTTCAACGGTTCCGTCATTATGTTCCATTTCGCAAGACTACCATCATTGTCATCGTGAATCCATACCAATACATTTTGACACAACAGGTAATAGGCGAAAATATTAGCAGATGGATAGTCATCCTCCAGGAGTTGACTTAGAGTTCGTTTTGGCGAAATACAAAAAGTCATTGGTCTTTGTAGAACTTATTTCAGAACTTCCGATCGAGTCAGGTGACGTTGTGCCTGAAGAATCGCTTATCAGGGGAGATATGTTTTTTATCACATCTTCGGATCCATGGTATGGAGATATACTTATCTATCTCCAAACTTTGAAGTGCCCCACCTCTACTTCTCATGACAAGCATTGATGCATATGCCATCAGGCTAAAAATTATCTCATACTCAATGATACATTGTATCAGAGAGCTGTAGATTTCATCCTGCACCGATGTCTCACTCACGAGGAAGCAGTCATCATGCTTAACGATTGCCACACTGGAGCATGTGGTGATCATTTGTCTGGGTTGGAAACAACCCAAAAGATTCTACGATCAGGTTACTTATGGCTGACACTAATCAAAGATTGTATCAAATCGGTCAAAAAGTGCCACCCGTGCCAAATATTCTCTTGGAAGATGAGGGCACACCCTGCTCCCATGTTTCCTGTCATCACAGTGGGTCCCTTCACTAAGTGGGGGATTGATTACACTACATGCAACCCTCCTTTAGCAAGGGGGCACCGCTATATCATCATAGTTGTCGACTACTTCACAAAGTGGGTTGAAGCTATGCCAACATTTAAGGATGATGGAGAGGTTGCAACTCTGTTTCTTTTCAACCAGATAATATCAAGGTTCGAGGTCCCTAGGGAGATTGTCACTGACCATGGTAGTCACTTTTAGAACCAAATGATGACTGATTTAACATAAAATCTTGGGTTACAGCAAGAGCATTCATCACCCTACTACTCCCAAGCAAATGGTTAGGTGGAAGCTATAAACAAATCTCTTAAGACCATCCTACAATGAACGATCAACTCAGCCAAGTCAAATTGGCATTTGATATTGTACTTGGCATTATGGGCCTACCGAATATCTGTTAATACTACAACTGGTTTTTCACCTTTTCAACTCGTATACAGGATGGAAGCAGTCTTACCTATCGAATGTCAGATCCTGTCTCTAAATTTGGAAGTACAATTATTGCCAGACACTTCTCCACTTGAAGAACGGTTAGTATACCTTGAGTAGCTCAATGAGCAGCGTCGTGATGTGGCCCTGGCCAACGAGGCTCACAAACATAAGTTCAAGTGTCAGTATGATAGGTTCATTCATCCTAGGATTTTCTCTGAAGGTGACCTTGTCCTGGTCTATGACCAAGATAAGGACCCCCTAGGGGCAGGAAAATTCAAATCCATGTGGTTCGGACCTTTCATCATAAAAGAGGTTTTAAAAAAGGGTGCTTATCATATGGTTGAATTTGAAGGGAATGCTTTGGCGGAGCCTAGGAATGGGCTCTACCTCAAGAAGTATTACTGATAGGCAGTTCACCATGGGTAACTTTTTGTAACATATGTATAGTCGTTGTACTATTACTTTCTAGTTTCTTTTAGTATTATGGATGTGTCGTTGATATTTTCTTTCGTCAATGTGGCAGATGTTAAGTGAATCCGTGGTGTTCATTGGGTATGCAGACGGTGCTAGCCGGCACACTTGAAGGCTTGCCTCCGCAGCTTGGGTAATATTTACACCTCAAGGCCAGATGTTATCTTTCGGAGGTGTATGCTTAGGTAACACCACAAATAATGTCACCGAGTATAATGCAGTTATTGAGTTTCTTCATGACACCTTGTCATTTGGTATCTCTCATCTCTAGGTCTATCTTGACGCTTAGTTGGTTGTGTCTCATTTAAATAGAGTCTATCGGGTGCATGATCTGACCTTACAATGACAATTCCTTAGGGTAGGTCTCTTAGAATGAAACTTTGATTATATTACATATTTTCATGTTCCTAGGAGATTAAACCAAATTACAGATACTCTAGCTAATCACATTTTAGATTGGAATCTTGCACACACATAAAAGGACATTCACGTAAACATGTAAATACATTTTTTACACACATGATCCATAAGACACATGTTAGGGTCCTATAATTATAGGCGAGTCGATTCTTCGACTGTTGATTTGGCGTTTTCCCTCGTGATGATGAAGTTTTGCTCAGGTGATTTCGTTTCCTCCCTCCATCCTTTTTCACTCGATTCCCCATCACCCTGCCGCATCCTTCATACACACTGTGCCCTTTCCGCCCTTATCTTTTGTCAGCCTCCATTGTCCCGACACCTTCACCTGTCCATAAACAAACAGACTTAGGATAAACAAAAAATAGCAATAAGGTTAATCTAGGTTAAAATTGATTAATAAATGACTATTTGATAATTAATTAATCATTAATTAATTAATTAATTAATTAGTTAGTAACTAGGTTAGTAACTAGGTTAGCAACTAAGTTAGTTATGGATTAAAATAAAACATTAATAAAACAAACCAAAATATAATAAAAATTAAAAATATTAAAACATATGAAAAATCTTTAAAACAATACAAAACAAATTAAAAAATAAAAAAATAAACAAAATGTATATAAAAAATAAACATATTATATTAAACCTTATAAAAACAAATATTAATAAAATAAAATAAAAGAACAAAACATATGAAACGTAAATACAAATAACATATAGCATGAATTAAAAACCCCCAAAAATAAAATATTAAAATATCCTAAGGCACTCCACTCATCCCCCACCTAACCCACTACACCCACGTACCTCACATCCCCCTATGCCATTAATCCTACCGCACCTACCTCCACTACCCATTTCCTTACGTCACTCCCCACTAACCCTTACACTCCCTCCCACCTTAATCCCCATACACATTCCATACATTACAGCCATTCACACCCATGACTAATAAAATCCACGCNNGGGGGGTCCGGAATTTAAATTAAAAACCTTGCAAATCTAAACGGCCCGGATTTAACCAACTAAATCAACGACCCAGGTTCAATTCCGGAACCCCCCGGACGGTCTATGTTTAACGAGAGGGGGGGGTCTGGAATGCCGTTTTCCCGCCAAAAAACCACTTTCCCCAATTTTTGCCAATATTTGCCTATTTTACCATGTCATCTTCTAGACCGATTTTTGGGCAAACGGAGGCAAATTTTAAAAATCCGAGAGAATTTTTTGTTCATCACAGGATGAGGAACAAAACCCTCTTTCATTTTTTGCAACGGGGTCACGAGCAGAGAGAGTCGAAGACTTCTTCGAGGCCTATTTTTCCATATTTTAAATTTTCCGTTTCAGTCCCGATTTTGCAGCAGCTGTCACGGCCAGCTGGGGATGAATTTTGCGAAACCGAAAGAGATTTTTGTCCAAAACATTCCCGTATACAATAACCTCTTTCATTTTTCTCCCAGGTGTCACCATTGAAGAGAGAATCACGTCTGATCGGACCCCTGTTTCGCAGAAAAACGCTCCATTTTTTATGGCAGAAAACTCCGAATCTTCTGGGAGTGGGGGCTATTTTTGGCCGAGGCGGTTGAACCAACTCTTGGAACTTGAGGAGAAGATATATCTTATTTATTGGGGTGATTTTAATGTAAAATTGTTGGATCTTCACGCCCTGTGGCTACCAAGCTGTAACATTTTTGAAGAGATCTGCCATTAATGAAAGGAAGGCACTTTACAGGATTCTTGCGTATGTTTACTGGTGATGTGATTTTCTCAGTTAAATGTTTTCTTGCTCTGTAATCATCTTTTTTTCCTAAAACTAATCTTTAAGAGTAACGTATGTCTCAGGATTTATCTTTGATACCCTGTTTCCGATTCTAAAGATTTAAATGTTTATCTTCTGATGTTTTCGATCAAGGAATTCTTGACTGCTTCTTAATCGAATTTATCCTTCTCACCCTTTCTTCTATCCATAATTTAAGCTACAAAAGATCTAGCGAATGTATTACCTTGCCTTGTGAAGTTCTTTTTCGGCATTTCTGGTTGTATCTGTCATTTGATTAAACACAAACCCCATAGCCCAATGGAGGAGTTGACTGTCTCAACCAATTCAAAAACACTTTGACAACAAAGCCCACTGTTCTCATTACCTAGCCTAAAATATCTCTTCAAACAAAGATATATTACACAGAGAGATCCCTCTCTGAGTCTTGGAGGGCTAGATTCAAGACTAGAAGCGGTTCTGATGTTACCTTTGTGACTGCCTTACACCCTTGGGCAAATTACAGGGTGCTAACAGAATGACGACTCCACTGGGGACTCTTCCCAGTAATACACTTCAAGCTCGAGTTCTGATCACTGATGGTGGACAGTGACCAGACACAAGAAGGCTGAGATCATTCACCTGGCGACTCCAATCAGCTCCAGATAGTGCCAATTTGAAGACTCCACTGGAGGAAGAACCTGAAGCATGACCAAGCAGCCTAGAAAGACCAGGTATTCA
>SNQJ01S0079601.1:65891-80729 GCA_010110895.2 Picea sitchensis | reverse complement strand
CTCAAAAAACCTTCATTTAGGCCCTCAAAATGGCCCCGGAAGTTAAAACCTGCTAAAAATAGTAAATTGCCAAAATTGTCAGAAAACTGTTTTGAGCCAGTCGAAAAAGGTGGGTGGCCACCGATATCCACCTGGATCAAAAGTACATAGAAATCACCTAGGGAGTACACTCGTTGAATATGTTGCTCCAAAGCCTCTTCCTTGGGAGGGTCCTTTGCTTCCTTGTTGTGTGTAGATCCCCTCCTTGGTTGAATGGGAAAATAGCATGAAAGTCCAAAGCATAATCAAAAGGAAGGAGTCATCAAGATCTATTGTGTGATTTTGACAGAGTGTACCTACTATGAATGGATGGAGAGACTCGAAGGGAAGTCTTTATTTATAGAAAAGTAACGGTCAAACCCCCTTGACATTGTCATAAAAATAGTGGTTAATTGACTAAATCAAGGATAAGAATAGCTATTAGGGTTTAGAAATTTCCACTTATAACTACTTTCCCTTTCTAAAAAAAAATTCACTGGAAACAATCAAAATTGTGATTTCTGCAGAGTTTTGCGGCTTTTGGGGGTGATTTCCACAGTAGCCAATGCACTTAGTAGGGGGAAAAAGTGCATTGGCCCTAATGGGTCAAAAACTGACTTTGCCCCAAAAACTTTCGGAGGTCCAGTGGAGATGCAAACTGAGTTGAAATGGGTGGAAAACATGTTTCATGGTGTATTTCGCAAAACTTGTAGAAATTTCAAAAGTGAACAATTTTTAGGTGATAACAATGAAGGTCCAAGTACCTAATGATAAATGCAATGTATTGGGCTCATATGCACATAAGGGTACAATATTTAAGGGTCTATGTTCAACTTGATATGCATCCTAGAAATCACCCTCCTCTTCAATGGAAAGAACATATAAGAACCATTTTTGCAGTGCTTGATTAGATAGTCTATCACTCTTGCTAAACCTATGGTAAACCCCCAAAAATATTAAACAAATACATAAGACAGGGAGTAAGCATGTGTAGAGCATACCAGAGAAAATAATAAAGTTTGGAATGATCACTACTCATTGCCAACATTTCAGCATTTCTCCTTTGGGTTGTTTATGTAACAAGGAACGAAGCATTAATTTAAGATAAGGAAGTCTCATCTCTTGGAACCTTCCTTCAAATCAAGGAAGCCTATTTCTACTATGAAAAGGCAAACAAAGAAGTCCAGCAACCATAAAAATCTCCACAAAGTCACCTCATGGTTTTTTTTGATGGGGCAGTGAACATAGTTACAAATCAAAGTTGAGATAGGGAAACCTTGATCATACCAAATTCTGAACATATTTTTTTAATTGCGGATTAGGTGCAATGACCAACAACTTTCCAGCAATATGAAAAGGCACTTCGAAGAGTGTTTAAAGGATCTAGACTTTAGGCACTTCAAGGAGCGACTAAAGTTCAGGATTTTTTCCTTCAAAGTTGAAATCATAATCAAATTAAACATGGTAAAGAGAAATGTTGTGGCGCGTCACATGTTGTACTATTCAATAATTAATTTTGAAATATATACTTTCATGGTTTTGCAACCATCCGTAAATGAAGTTTTAATATGCATGTTTAATATTGATGTAAATTTGGAACCATTGGAATATATATATATATAAAGTTGAGTTAACAAATCATAAACTATAAATATTATTATTGTTAATATATACATACACATTATTGTAAATTATTTATATATATATATTTATTCTATTTTAATTTTTAAAGATATAGAATATAAATATCATTATTAATAATATATTAATATATATACATATACATACACATTAACTTTTGTAAAATAATTTATATATATATATTTTATTCTACTTTAATTTTTAAAAACATGGAGTAGTTATTATTATTTATCTTTTCTTTTTAAAGTATGCAAAAGTATTATTTTTATAATTTTTAAGTGTTTCATAATTATTTTGAGTTTTTTTGAATTGCACACAACTATTACATTAAACTAGCACAATCACATTTAAGTGAAAGTGGTTGATATACATCAATTGATGTCATTTTCCATCTTTTAAAACTAATGGTGTCGATCGACGTGTAATCGACGTATATCAACCAGTTTTACTTAAATTTAGTTATATAAACTGTGATGAAAAAAAACATTTAAAAAAAAAAAAAATATATATAATATAAAAAACATTAATTAATTTTATAATATGTCTGGTGATTACTTTATAGTAA
Organism: Picea sitchensis; assembly: GCA_010110895.2. Lineage (NCBI taxonomy): Eukaryota > Viridiplantae > Streptophyta > Pinopsida > Pinales > Pinaceae > Picea > Picea sitchensis. The sequence continues at coordinate 78,505 of SNQJ01S0079601.1, read as the reverse complement.
TATAGTAAGTAAGGACCATGACCCATCATACAAATTATTTGGTTGAACTCGTTTTTCATTTTTTTGCGTCCAGTGGAACCCGCTTGGTCAATAGACAAAGATGAATGTTCATTCATGTCAATTGGTGCATATTAGGTTTACCTTCCATTATTTGACATAAATACATTCCCTTGGAACTAAGTTGCTTTAGCATATGTACCACACAATATATCTGCTATTTTTGCAATTTGCATAATATAAAGGCAGTTGCTAAACGTTCTACCTTTTGAGTTTTTTGGTTGGAATCCGACGATGTAAATTTGGACAAAATCGATATTTTATGTTGTTTAAATTGCATTTATGAATGCATAAATGAATTCAACGTGATGAAAAACCCCTGGGGCACTTGGATTATACAAACTTAGCCACTCAAATCTGTAGATCCAACCATTCATCACTGGATTTCGGGCAAAATCAAACAGAAAAAGTTGTCGGAAAACCTCCAAAAGGTAGAACGTTTAGACTCTTTCTAATATAAATGCTCGCAACTAATTGGCTAAGGTTCGAAACCCTTACAATTTTTTTATCATGGGGAATGTCGAGCATGTCATCATCGCTTCGCAGCAGAATGATGTTGAATCGAAGGTGATGTGACCCTTAAGCTACTTGAGCAATTTAGGTATTCAAATGATGCAAAATACAGTCATTTTTTACCTTCTAGTTTATTGGAAAGACAATGGTGATTATAATCTACATGTTTATACATTTTGTAGTGACATGGGTTATGTTCATCTATAAGTTGAGGCAAAGGACCTATATCCACATCATAACTTGGAGCATAGAATGTGACTATAGACAATCTCTCTTTGTTCATGTTTGTAACTTCCATGTGCTCAATACTCTTGAATTTCCCATTGGTTAAGACCTGAATATAACAACTATAAAATTCATATTCCAATCAAGACTGAATCAAACAACAAAATTTTCAAAAGTTTGAGGAAAAAATTTAAATCGTGGGTTTCTATTACTTCTTGGTTTGCAAAAGTGTGTCGAGAGTATTAATTCCTACAAACCATGGGTTTGTATTACTTTTGGGTTCACATAAATATATGTTTTTTTTGGTTTATATATATATATATATATACAAACCTCTAAAATGTCGTCGATATTGATGACCGGAGCACTGGGGATTGGTTCCACAGAAATCCATCGGTTGTTGTTAAGAATTTGCAGGCCTATTGACTCATCGTATTGGAGAAATACACTAAAAGCACTCTCATTTGGATAAGCTCTTAAACCTAGAACAAGGTCAGGCCTCCTACAGGGTCGATAGTAATTCACGTGCACCACTTGTACATTTTCTACAAACATGTCATTTAAGAAATAGGGCTTCAAATGGAGATTCTCGGAAATGAGTCGGAGGAGGTTTCTACACAACTCCAAAACCTGCCTTGAATAAGCTTCCAATGTATCTCTGCAAAGAAAAAAGAAGCCAAATAATGAATCCAAGAGTTCACTTTAAGCGAAGAGAAAAATTCAAGAAGCAAATGACAGACCTTTGTGGGTCTTTGTACATATACATATTAACCCCATATTTGATCTGAATCTATAAGTCAATTTCAATCATTGTGTCAATAGAAACAAGGTGCTCCACTATTCAATGTTTAGGTCAAGGAGTTCTTCAAAGTTATGTGTGATGAACAATGTAACCTGATATTTCTTAATGAAATAATCCATCTAAAATTGATCTTATTTATCATATTTAAACTAGAACTGATTACTTATTAATTGAAAATTTGCAAGCAATAAAAAAAATTGATTCAATCCTGAGTTACTTTAGATAAATGAATGATAAAAATAAATCTATGTTAATTAATGGATCTGCTAATCCTTGAATTAATTATTGGTTGTATGCTCATACAAAGCTAGTTATTTACATTGGTATGGGAGCACAGGCAACACCTAAAATAAGGAGGTTTAGTTGGCCAAAGGTTTTCCAATCTGATAGGCTTGGGCATGGTTCTCAATGCCATCATATCATAATCATCCAACATTTGGTCCTGAGAGAAGATAAAATCATGGTCGTGTCTCTGAATAGTCCCAAGCCTCATTGGGTACATCTCTTTCTCTTCTAATGAGAGCTTGAAAAACTCTAGGACCATTTTCATTATGCACCTAAATGTTCCTTCCTCAATCCCATGATTCAAAACCTACAATTTATGTTAATAAGAAAAACAAATAAAATATCAACACTTTGATAACTGATTAAACTAACAATTGCTAATTTGTAATAAGCTACTAACCTGAAAGAATCCCCGGTCTTTATAGGCAGCATAGAGCCTAGCCATCTCATATTCCAACACTGAAATGCATCCCTCCACACTTAAGCACAATAAAAAATTGTAAATAATCCAAAAACCTCACACGGTAAATAATCCAAAAATTGTCGCATGATTGTAACTTAATTGCCTCATCAAACCCTAAGTAGTAAAAAACTCGATCATAGCCCATCATGTTTATAAAATGACATGGTGGTTGATCACGGTCGTAAATTGAAATGGCTTGGGAATGGGAACATAGAACCAGACTCAATAACCCTAATGACACCTACGCACAGTAAAAAAAAGGACATAGTAAAAAATGAAACGCTCCCCATGCACAGTAAAACCCCAGGAGGTGTAAATAAAACGGGAATTAATAAGCGGAGCGTCCAATTGTGGAAATGAGGAGTTGTATATATATTAATCGGTATGAATCACTCAAACTTGGCCATGATTTAGAAGAGACGATGAAGATTATGCCAACATCTTTAATTCTAGCCATAAGATTAGGGTTTGTAATCAAAAGATTGATTAATCCACCTCTTTTCAATAAGGGATGCTTATCGACGTAATTGCATAAACTTCACACGATAAATAATCCAAAATTTGTCGTGTGATTGTAATTGAATCACCTCATCAAACCCTAAGTAGTAAAAAACCTGATCATGGCCCATCATGGTTGTAAAATGACATGGTGTTTGATCATGGTTGTAAATTGAAATGGCTTGGGATTGGGAACATAGAACCAGATGCAATTACCTCAACAACACCCATGCACACCTCAACAACACCCATGCACGGTAAAAAAAAAAGGACATAGTAAAAAATGAAATGTTCCTCGTGCACAATAAAACCCCAGGAGGTGTAAATAACGTGGGCATAAATAAGCAAATCGACCAAACGTGGAAATGAGGAGTTGTATATATATTAATCGTTTCTAATCACCCAAACTTGGAAATTAGGTGCCAACGTAGTAAATTATAAATTATATTAAGTAAATGTGAAAAAGTAAACGCATAAATGTACACATTTATAAATTTGATGAAGTTAATTTAGGAAAATCTCATACATTGATTTAGAGGAGACGATGAAGAATATATCAACATCTTTAATTCTAGCCATAATATTAGGGTTTGTAATCAAAATATTGATTAATCCACCTCTTTTCAATAGGGGGATGCTTGGTATCAACATAAAAAGCATTTCTAAAAGGCATGTATAAGCAACTTTGTTGCTAATTTCACTTATTTTATAATTGCATAAGATTTTTTGTTTTTCACTTAATTATAGAAATAATATGTATTAGTGTGGATATATGATAGAAATATTTTATTAATAAAGGTGTACAATAATTTAGTTTTAGATTTATTAAAAAAATAAATTATTAAATATAATAAATTATTGTAAAATGTGATAGAGATGCAATTTGGTTGTAAATTGTTTGGAACCTATGTTGGATATCAAACTCATCAAAGAAGAAATGAAAAATATCATAGAATTATACCATGAACGTAACAAAAGAGCCTTGAACCTCTTAATTTTTCAGTGTAAAAGAGCAGAATGATGGGGATACCCTCGCAATAGTCAAGGAAGAACTAAAAAATAAAACACAAATTGAGACAACTTGCCTCATAGAAGCAAAGAGGTTGGAAAAAATAATTGAACATAAAGATAGGTTGATGGAGGTTAAGGTAAGCTCTAATGACCATAAATATGGCATACTCAACAAAAATCCAAGCTTAAAAGCGTCAGGAATATTTATCAATGAAGACCTCATTCCAGAGGACCAAGTTGAATTAAGGAATTAGGAAGTTTAAAAGCTGAAAGAAGCCATGAATGAATGGAATTGGGAAACCATTTGGAATCGAAAGATTATTATTAGGAAAGAGACCAAAAAGATAACAATAAATAACAATTTGGGACACTATGGATCCTCTCTTAGAATGGTTGTGTTTTTCCATGGAGTAAAAGGCCTATACTAAGTTGGATCTTGAGTGACATTGATATTATTTTCTTGGTTGAAACTTGAGAGCATGAATAATCTAAGGTCCCTAATATAGAATACTTTGTTTTTTTGTCAACATGGAACAATAATTCCTCCCATAGAGGGGTTGGGGGCATAGCTTGCTACACAAAAATGAACATCTCTCCTCACATTCAACTTCATAAGAAATATCCTCTCAATCAATACATATGGATGGAGATATCATGCGTAGGTTGGAAGGCACACTCCCCAAGGAGGAGAGCACACATCTCAAGGTAGGCCAATAGGGCTCTACTAGAAAGACGCACCTCCTTCTAGATGCATCGCACCTCCTTCCAGATGCATCGCACTTCACCACAAAGGCTATATGGGGTGTAGCTCTACCTAGAAGGTTGAGCACAAGCCCAAACGACCAGGGGTTGGTCAACTAAGATAGTTTTTAGGGTTGATCAACCAAGAGATTTTTGGTTGCAGCTCTGCCAATTCTCAGGCTAGTCTGTGCAGCAATACATTGAAATACTCACCAAGCTTTGCATCTACCTTCATATTCAGGACTCTGAAGAGGTACTCATAGTAAATTTTAATTCTGGTTTATTGAATTTTTTACGCAGGGAGGTGGATGTTTTTTACAATATTTCTTTGGATAAGGATTTCTCCCGCACTCTAATAGTTGAGCATAAGTATCCCCCTGCTTGAAATCCCCTTAGTCTTGTCCTAGCTCAATCTTTGTGACCTCCTCTCCAAAGTCTCCCTCTTCCCCTAAGTTTGCTTAATGGTGCACATTCCATATGTCTTCTTTCCATAACACCGTCGATTGTCATTTCCTACAGATCCGTCTACTGCCAAAACTATTTTTGTTGATACTCCTAAGTCCTCATCTTCAGTTCCCCCTCCTTCTAATCCAATATATTTAGACAATCCCATGGCTACAAACCCCTCTTTGATTTTGATGGCTACTAATTATATTGCTACCTCGACTACCCCTCTCTTCACCCACAATTGTCAAATCAAAAAGTATCTTTCTACGCTCATTATTAATAATGGCAGCCAGAAGAACTTAGTAGCTCAATATTTGGTGAATCGATTAAACCCATCCACCACCCCTCATCCCTCTCCTTATCAATTAGGGTGGGTTCATAAGGACGGACCTCATCTCATGGTCACACAAATTTGTGAAGACGCCTTTGCCATTGGACCCTTCTGTGATTATGTCCTTTGTGATGTGTCTCTGTTGGATTGTGTGGATATTCTTTTGGGTATCCCATACCAGGAACAACGTAATTCCATCTATCATTCTCATACCCATCAGTATCACCTCAAACAAGATGGTCGAACTTATGTTCTTACCTCTTCATCACTGAAAGCTCCTCCTCTGCTCGCTAACCAAGCTGGCATCTGCCAAGTTGTTAGAAAAATAGGACCGCGAAGCAATAAAATAAAATAAAATGAAAAAATAAAACACATAAGATACAAAATACAATAGAGACATAGATATACGTGGTTCACCCAGTGTGGGCTACATCCACCAAAGAAATTTCCAGGTCCTTCCTTTTATTATCTAGCAAAATGAAGGTTATACAACCTACAACACACCCACTGTAACTTCCTCTTCTTTCTCTCATAGTCTCCTCTCTCAGAATACAATATCCACAATGATGCACAACCCCAATACAATTCCCTCATAAAAGAGGGTTTCCTTCTAGGGGGAAAAACCCTAACATAACTTCTATCGTCAGATCTACGACCTTATAATGAACGGTCCAAATTTACTATGAAATTACAATATACATTTACAAGGCAATTTTTCCTTCGGGGGCTTCACCCCTGAACCCTCGTGTGGAGGGGTGCACAGTCTTCATGGGGTATAAACACGGCTGAAAACAAAGACCTATGAAGCAAGAAGATAATCAGGCTCCACAACCAACAATCTCCCACTTGGAGATTGATCTCAACAATTCCACCGCTATTGTATATGATGGACTGTGATCCTTCTTGGACCTGGATAATTTATCATCTTTACCTGCATGCTTGAAGACCAACTGAAACTAAGAAGGAACTCAATTTCTCCTTGGTTACTCCCTTTGTTAACATGTCTGCAGGATTATGGCTAGTATGTATCTTTTCCAACTTCAAATGTCCATCTTCCAAGACAGATCATATGGAATGATACCTGATCTATATATGCTTATTCTTCTAATGGAAGGTTGAGTTATTTGCAAGATGAATGAAACTCTCACTATCAAAGTACAAGCTATTATTCTCTTGCTTCTTTCCCAATTCCTCCATAAAAATTTGTAACCAAATCATTTCTTTACTAGCCTCTGTAGAAACAACATACATTGCTTCTGTTGTTGAAAGTGTAACAACCTTTTGCAGTTTCGAAATCCAACTTATTGTTGTTCCAACTATAGTAAAAACATACCATGTGGTGCTCCTCCTGATATCTTTATCACCTCCCATATATGAATTAGCATATCCTTGTAGAACAGTGTCTAAACGTCCAAAACATAATGCATGAGTAGAAGTACCTCTCAAATACTTGAGAATCCACTTTACTGCCTCCCAATGTTCTTTACCTAGATTGTTCATATACCTGCTCACAACTCACATTGCATGTGCAATATCTGGTCTTGTGCAAACCATCACATACATCAAGCTACCAACTACTGATGAATAAGGGGCCTTGGACATGTATTAAATCTCCTCCTATGTCTTGGGACACATTTCCTTAGTTAATTTGAAATGGCTAGCAAAAGGTGTACTAACTGGTTTTTCATTTTGCATTCTAAACCTCTCCAATGCCTTCTCTATGTACTCACCCTGAGATAATGTCAATTTGTGTTTTTTCTTGTCTCTTGCTATTCTCATACCAAGGATTTTCTTTGCAGCACTCAAATCCTTCATCGCAACTGAATTAGCTAATTTCTTCTTGAGCACATTTATATCGTACTTATTAGACCCCACAACAAGCATTTCATCTACATACAATAGCAAGATAATATAGCTTCCATTTTCTAGCCTTTTAAAATAAACACAGTGATCAGAATGACATCTACTATAACCTTGTTCTATCATAACCCTTTCAAACTTCAAATACTATCCTTGAAGCTTGCTTTAGGCCATACAATCTCTTCTTCAACCTGCATACCAAATTCTCCTTCCCTTTTACCTCATACCCCTGTGGTTGCTGCATATAAATATCTTCCTCCAAATCCCCATAGAGAAAAGTTGTTTTTACATCTAACTGTTCAAGATGCAAATATTCTACTGCCACAAAACTTAAAATAGTCCTAATTGAAATCATCTTAACAACAAGAGAAAATATTTCATCGAAATCTATGCCTTTCTTTTGTGCAAACCCCTTTACAACAAGTCTATCCTTGTGTCCCTTTTTTCCTCCGTCTTCTTCCTTCAACCTGTAAACCCATTTATTCTACAATGCTCTTTTTCCTGCAGGAAATTGAACCAATTCTCAAGTCTAGTTATTTACCAAGGAATCCATTTCCTCTTTCGTGCCTTGCTCCCACTTCTTTTTAGTGTCTACCTGCATTGCCTCTTCATAACATTCTGGTTCACCAGAATTAGTCAACAATAAATAATACAATGAAGGAGAGTATCGTTCAGGGAGTCTACTTAACCTGGTAGATATTCTAACAACACTTGGAGGGGTTTGAGGTACCTTCTGCTCCTGTTGTTGTACATTTTGTTTTTCTGGTACCTTTGGAATTTCTTTTTCAGTGATTTCATCAAGCACTGTGTATTCTAGTTTTTCTTTTTCTTGTATCTTTCCCTGCAATTGATCTTTGTACATGACCTTCTCATTGAATATGACATCTCTAATCCTAATGATTTTGTGATTTTCATAATCCCATAAGCGATAACCAAAATCATTAACAACGTATCCAATAAAGGTACACTTCTTGGATTTTGCCTCAAGCTTTGTTATATTTTGTTTATCAATATGGAAAAATGATTCACAACCAAAAGCCTTCAAAAAATAATAGTTTACCTTTTTACATGTCCATGCTTCCTCTGGAATTCCACTATCCAAAGGGCTTGAAGGTCCTCCATTTATTAAGTAAACAACAATATCCACAACATCTTCCTAGAACTGAAAGGGCAACCCAACATGCAATCTCATACTCCTTGCATGCTCCATGATTGTCATGTTCTTCCTTTCTGACACACCATTTTCTTGTGGTGTTCCTAGAACTGTCTTCTCTCTACGAATCCCATGGTATGAACAGTAATCATCAAAATCCTTGCTACAATATTCACCTCCATTGTCTAATCTAAGACACTTCAACCTTTTTCCTGTCTCATTCTCAACCAAATATTTCCATTTCTTAAAAGTATAAAAAACATCATTTTTTTATCGAATGCAATAAACCCAAGTTTTTTTAGTTGCATCATCAATAAAATTAACATAATAACGAGATCCACCAAGAGATGATACATGATTTGGTCCCCATACATCTGTATGCACAAGCTCTAACCTTTCACTCTTCTTTTCTTTTCCGACTTTGAGAAATGTGACTATCTTTTGTTTTCCATAAACACAATGCTCACAGAAATCCAAATCAATTTGTTTAAGATCTGGCAAAATATTTTTTTTGTGAAGTAGCTGCATCCCCTTCTCACTCATGTGTCCAAGCCTATGATCTAGAAAATGTTTCCTATGGGGTGTGGCATGAAATGAATCCCCTGAATCTACTACTTATGACTTAGAGAAATATTATCTACAGAAAGAATCCAAGCATCTCATAACACATCACTTGTTACATTTGCTTCATGATTTTTCTCCTATTGTCCATCTCTTTGTTTCTTTGGAGCTCTACGGTCTTTCTTCAGATGTCCTTTCTTCCCACAATTCTAGCATTGTATCTTTCCCAGTCTAGATTTGGATCTACCCTTCTTAGCATTCCCATGGTTCCTTGATCCCTTTCCTCTATCCTTTTGTCTTCCCCTGTTCTCCATGTTTAATGCATTACCTGATGTTTCTCACCTGTGATTTTATGTCACATTTCCTCGCTAAGGATAACACCAACAACATCATCAAATTTTAGAATGTTTGAACCAGAGACTGAGTTACTTACAACCATGACCAAGTCATTACAAATTTCTGGAAATGAGCACAATATTAGAAGAGCCCTGACCTCATCATTAAAGTCCACTTTTATAGAACTTAGTTGATTAGTAACCATATTAAATTCATTTAAATGATTTGCAACATACCCACCTTCTGACATATTCATATTAAATAATTTTTTCATTAGAAATACTTTATTGTACGCCGAAGGTTTTTCATACAATTTATCCAATCCGTCCATCAGTTCCTTCGTTGTCTTTTCTTTCGAAATATTGAAAGACACTAACGTTTCCAAGCTTAGTCGTATCGTTCCTAGTGTTTTTTTTTCAAGAAACTCCCATTCTTCCTCCTTCATGGTCCCCGGCTTCTTTTCTATTCCACCCAATGGTAGGAATGGATCCTTTTGATATAAATAATCTTCCATCTGCATCTTTCATAACTCATAGTTTTGGTCGTTAAATTTCTTGACCCTAAACTTTCCATCTTCCGCCATTGCTCCCACTCAAACCAAGAACCCTCTTTTCCTATGAGTTACCTTTCACTCTGATACTAATTGTTAGAAAAACAAGATCGCAGAGCAATAAAATAAAACAAATGCGGAAATAAAACATAAAAGATATACAATACAATAGAGACACAGATATACGTAGTTCACCCAATGGCCTACTTCTACCATAGAAATTGTCAGGTCCTTCCTTTTATTATCCGGTAAAATGAAGGGATACAACCTACATCACACCCATTGTAACTTCCTATTCTTTCTCTCACAGTATCCTCTCTCAGAATACAATATTCACAATGATGCACAACCACAATACAATTCCCTCATTAAAGAGGATTGCCTTCTAGGGAAAAAAAACCCTAACATAACTTCTACTGTCAAATCTGGGACTTTATAATGAATAGTCCAAATTTACTATGAAATTACAATATACATTTACAAGGCAATTTTTCCTTCGAGGGCTTCACCCCTAAACCCCTACTTGCCCTCGGACCCTATAGGGGGGGGCGTGGAGGGGTGTACAATATTCTAGGGTTTACAGTCTTCATGGGGTATAAGCATGACTAAAAACAAAGACCTATGAATCAGGAAGATAATCAGGCTCCACAACCAACACAAGTAAGCCTCAATAAATCCATCTTATTATGATTTATGCACCCTATTAAGCTAGATCAGATACCCCAGTCTATTGCACAGATATATTTGTTGTTCTCTCTGAATTTTCTGATGTGTTTTCTCCCCTGGAAGGCCTTCCACCTCAGCACCCTATTGAGCATTCCATCGACCTCATTTTTGGTGTTTCTCTTCCTAATTTCCCTTCGTACTACTTGGATCCCCATGAGGCTGAGGAAATTGAATGCCAACTCCAACAACTTCTCAATGTCGACCATATCCAACCTAGTTTCTCTCCTTGCCACTCCCCTGCCTTCATTATTCCCAAAAAGGATAGTGGTGAGTGGATTTCAGTCACCGATTACCGAACTCTCAACAAGGTTACTGTCAAAAATCGTTATCCTCTACCTCGTATCGAATAATTGCTTGATCGTCTCAAAAGGGAAAATTATTTTACAAGGATGGATCTGACAACAGGCTATCACCAAGTGCGCATGGATATTATTGACACTTGGAAAATATCTTTTGAAACTATATTTGGGCTCTATGAATGGATGGTGATGAATTTTTGCCTCACGAACGCCCCTACCACATTCCAAAGGCTCATCAATGATATATTTATTCCTTTGTTGGGTTGCATTATGGTCATTTATTTAGGTGACATTCTGGTCTTCAGTCAAACTTGGGAGGAGCACTTACAGCATGTGTGAACTGTACTCCAATTGTTGTGTACCAATCAACTTTAGGTCAAGGAACGCAAGTCCTACTTTCGTGATGTAGAACCCCCTTCTCTCCAGGGGTTGCGCGACCTCCTGATATAGGATCTTCAAATTCTTGAGTTGAAGCAGCTCTTCGATTCCCTATTGGAATCTCCAAGAAATAATCCACAGGTCTTTGTGAAACTTCACCCACATGAACAAGCACTTGGGAACAAGCCTCCTCCCCATGACCACTGGCTATGACCATGTTCTTAACCAAAAGGCGCTTCGAAACCTCACACCTTGGGTATTCCGCTACGAGTTACCCCGACTCTTCCGACTTCCAAACTCTCGAACTAGCATCTAGCGAGTGCTAGCTCTTATCCTTTAGCCTCTGCCAATGTAACCTCTGGATAGAACCTGGGGCTAGAACTTTGATATTTTCATGACTTCGCACCTCGCATCATTGGAATATAGCTCACTTCCCTTTTATCCAAATCCGAACTTCCTAAATCCCCTTGGACAATCAACGGTCCTTATCTCTCCCGCAACCGACCATCGAGATCCACTTCACGAATCGGGACTTCGCATCTCAGGATTTCACATTTTGGGACTTCGCATCTCGGCTATCGAAAGATTGCTCATTTCCCTTCCTCCGTTACCTGAACTTGCGAATTCTTCGGAACACAATCTATGGTCCACACTACCCTTCTAGCCAATGGCTGCGATTAAATCGTGAACTCGGACTTTGCAAGTCTTCACTTCTTCCACTCCTGCTTCTCCCGCTTTGGCGAATCAATGAAACGTTGATCTTTCGCCATGTGTCCTACCTCAATTGATGGTCATGATCGCCTCGCGATTTCGGACTTCACGAGTTTCACTCTGCTCCTTGGAAATCTTCTAATTAGTGAAATTCTGAAGGATCTTCATGATTAACCAATGCTCTACTTCTCCAAGATCTAACGGTTTGAAATGATTATGTTTATCCTATATGGATATTAACCCTTGATCTTCCTTCAGTTACTTTGAATCTCTGCGCTCCACCTTTAGACACTCCAACTCTTCAAGACTTACAAAATTTTCTAAGTGTTTCCTCTTGAAGCTTAAAACCACTACTCCTCTTGAGATTTGTTCTCACTTTATTCCCTGACATGGAAGATTTCAAATGTTTCAAAGGCTACGACCTTTGAACTTTCTCCTGCGAGCCCTGTAACTTTGGGTCTCGTCTGTGTTTTGTTGACGGGCGAAAATGACCGCTCGTCAACTGGAAGAGTGAGTCCAGTCCGGGGTTGTCTAATTAACCCAAGTCGTTTGGATTAACTCACCCTAATGGGTTTTGTGGCTCCGTTAGCCGATCTAAGTCCTAAAGAAAGCAAAAATAACTAAAGGAAAAACAATAACCTAATAAATAACAACTACATAAATCTAT
>SNQJ01S0079601.1:43085-65881 GCA_010110895.2 Picea sitchensis | reverse complement strand
TTTTTTTAGAGGTTTATACTTAAGAAATCGAATATCAAACTGTCTAATTAAACAAAAGAAATAACAACTGGTAGAAAGTATTTTAACTACAGGCAGCTTCTATATTTATTATACTAATGAAATCAAATAACAGGCTGACATGTTATTGCATCCAATATATGTTCCATATGTAGCATCCAGTCACCTTATCTGATGAGATAAACCTGCGACAGATCCTGAAACTGCTCCTAATAAATGTGAAGCAGTAATGATGGAGTTTGAATCATAATAACAGAACACATAATAGATGCAGTCACAGTAATCTTATAATTATACAAGCAGTCACAATAAAATAATTCTTCCCGTGAGAACTTGTGTATAAACGTTTGATCAAAATCAGAGATAAATCTCTTAATTCAAATTGAACGAATGATTACTATGTGTTATATCTGGGAAATGAAAATATGGACAGTATATAATCTTTAATCATACCAACTGATAATAAACCACGACGACAAAAGCAATCATAATCTATTAACAAATTGGAATAAACATGACTTGAATAAAAACATCATACAGAAAAGCTAAAGCTGTGACGTATATTATATTCCATTCAAGTCTGTAGTGAAACATCCATAGTCTTTCCCCAGGATGAGATGATTCAATGTATACAAAATAATAGGTTTATATAGGTTTCAGGAAACATAACTATTTCCTGTTGATAAGATCAAGTTGGTTTCAAAAATAATGGGGGATGCAACCACCCTGATTTTACTAACTATCAAAAACTACCAGCAGTCTAATTTACTCAAAATACAAAGTTGACATGGCTGGGAGATCTCAAAAAGTGCCTCATATCTCGTTGGAAATCATGGCTCCTTAATCATCCTGAAAACAAATGAAAATGAGAAGATTTCAGATATGTTTTCAATTATCAAATCAATCAATATGAATTTTTCTAACTCGCTATAGAATCTTATGATTCTGTAGCTAGTTATGATAACAAATACAATCATATTTTAATAAGTAAACAAAACAAACTAATCTTAATAAGAAAAATAATCCATTCAATCAAATCGAATATCCTAACTTAAGAGTGAAAAAATCATGCTAAAATTTAAAAACATCATACCTCAATTCATGGAATCAAAACATATCAAGAAATTTTGGAATTTATGATAGCTGTTGTTGCCTCTACATTCTTGAAAATGACACTACCTGTAGTTTTCAATCATTTCTCCTTCCATTGGATAATGGACTCGAGTCTGTTGTTTTCATTTGTCAACCTATCGACTTGGTCTCTTAGAGACTTGAGTCGTGACTGAAGCAATGGAACGTCAGTATAGTACCTGTCGATCCACAATCGACACTCATCGCACTGTGACTGTAAGGAATTTTCATTAACGCTAACAGCATTAAGGATCTAAGAATCCTCCATGCAAATGGTAGGCTTATCACAAAATTGGATGCCAGGAAAATCGAGATTGTCCTTTAGACAAGGAGGCAGATTGTTTACATAGTCATAGGGTCGGTTAGGGTAGAGCCCATATGACACAGGGTCCTCTTCAGCCAATAATTTCTCAATTTCTGAATCTGAGTCTTCACTCACTTCAATCATGTTGATTGTGTATGAATGGGGTTTCAATTTATTTCGAGCACATCGAGAAATTAAACGACCGGCCCTTTTGTTCTTGAAATTAACATAAACACTGCCCTTTAGCTTCTTTCCTGTAGGTTTTTTACCAGTTTTAGTGCTAAATTTTGGATGCGAACCCGGTTGACTATCCTATTGAGTGACATCGGGGTAGGTCGAGGGTTCGTTATTAGGGGAAAGATCACAGACCTGGAGTGGTGGAGAAGAGGTTGTAGGGTTCATAAGGGTTTCAACAATGACCGGTTTATCTACCTGTCCCAACTCACTATTGCCAAAGCCATTTTGTGAAATGAATGCATCCCAACAATCGTTTTGTAATTGCAACTGGTGCATGAGGATAATTTTAATTAAACCATGATGGAATAAACTCGAATCAAACCTCTGTTTCCTAAACCGTTTACCCATTTTGTACAGACTTCTGAGCAGGTAGTAAGGCATGTTCAACGGAAATCCAATAAAACTCATAAGGAGGCGTAGATGATATAGGAAAACAAGTCTGAATCGACCCTCACAAGTGATGAATTGCTTCACTACAGCAAGTAAATCATGCCATCTAGGTTTCAAGAATGAAATCGGCATACCTCGATCACAGCTGGCTATTTTTTGTGAGGTAAACAGTAACGTCCAGGGGACCTCCTCCACTTTCGCATTCTTTAACCATTTCTGACCAACTGCTAGCAATCCCGTGGCCTGGCTTAAGAACTCTTCTGTCACTTCTAACTGCACATCACCAATTTTTTCCCTACAACCATCAAAGGTCAAGGCAAACTCTTGGGTGACCTGGAGGTTAAAGCCCTGAAATTTTTCTATGAACAAACGCCAACCGTTCCTTTCCATATTCTCCCTAGCGTTATCATACGAAAGCAGAGTCTGGACGCCATTTGGTTCGACCCTTACCACTGGAGCCATGCTGAATGGAAGGGAATCAACACAGGACTCACAGGTAGGGTTTGGTAAAAGGCCACAGAGCCATAGCCCCGAGCCTCATCAATACAATGCTGTGACAGTTCAAACAGTGGGCAAAGTGTTAATCATAATGCGTGGGAGCAAAATCATGAAGCCCGAGACCATGCTTAGGAGTAATGGCATTATATACTACGTATGCCACCTTGGCATTGAGTACATCCTAGGACAGAGTACTTTAAAACATTGTGCGTGCATCCAAATTTAACTACAAAGATAGGTGATTTACAAGAATTGAAAAGCCAAAGTTTCCATAAAAGAAATATGGTCGATCATCAAACCAAAATTAATACAAAAATCAAATACCAATTGATGGGGGTCTTTCATTCAAACAACCATAAGTTTCTTAGGCATTCTTAGAATCGAAACGATCATAAACAATGAGAGCAACATGTCCATAGCAAGAAATCACAATTCTATCATAAACGACATGCTTTCAATGAAAAATTAAAACAGAACGATGACGATAGTTGCGAGTTTTCATGCTTTCAGTCATGAAAACGAATGCATGAATAGATGATAGGTAAAATGCGACGATTCACAATTTTCGTTCGAATAAACGTTTATGAAGATTGGTAAAATTCATAGACCCTCTGTAGGCAGCTTTATAAAAATGATAATTGTATACTCGCTGCCAACAATGGTGACATGTTGGGAGAAGCAGTTATCTCTGCCAAATGAAGGAGTTCAGATTAGAATGATAAAAAAAAACTGTGAATCGAAAACAACCGAAAAGTTTTCTGAACATCACAAATAATTATAATGCATTCCAGTTTCAAACAACTGTTATTTTTAAAGAGACGAAAACTGATGACAATCTTAACCAAAGAGAGCCATGACGTTAAAGTTAAAATCTTCAATACTGTTGACAGGGCCGTTGCTGCCAACAGGCGTCTATAGCCTCGACAAGGATGTCAATTAACCAAATCTGATATCTGTATCCTGTCAAGAAATTCCAGATCAGAACGAAGGACATTTAAGGTCGAAACAGAATCCAAATCTGAGAATTTTCTTTTACCTGACATTGCTTCGCTGCCAGCGGGCCTGTCAGTACCCCGACGAAGTTATCTTGGCATCATGCATGCATTTACCTATTGCTAGCAGACCTGTTCAGTGTCCCGGCGGGTTTACAAGCACTTCCCACAGCTCTTTGAAGATTTATTTAGTTTTTTGGTATTTAATAGAGCAGGGTGACGCTGAAAATTCTAGTTTTTTAACGCATCTTAATATGTCACAGAAAAAAAAATTCAGTTGTCCTTCATTAAGATCTGGAAATCGTTTACTAATAAAACTGACTTTCAAGAACAGGGAGACATCATTGAGTTGTCCTCTTAAAGAATAGGGATAGCGTAAAAATAATTTTTATAGGTGATCATGAGTACCTTCAGTTGCAGATTGAAATCAAGAAGACGCTTTTAAAACAGCAAGTCATTTTTAGCAGGGCTGCAATTTCAGAGAAATACCACAATTGATGTTTAAACAACTTTCAACAGTCATTTTGGAGGGGAAATTTTCTGTTATTTTTGTCTTAACTAGCCCGTGGTGCAGGCATATATGTTTCAAAAGAAAGATCGATAAGCAGAAAGGAAAAAATCAAAACAAACCAGCAGAGAAAAACAAACATAAACTATTTACAAAGGGTGCATGCGAGCGTCATTAAGAAAAGTACCTTTTTAGAGCTTGGCCATTCACCGGGAAGGTGTCTGGCTATCCCTCTAAATTCTGTAAGTGAAAGGAACTGGGACCTAGTTTCTCAACGATTAAAAATGGACCCAACCACAAGTTCTAAAACTTAGTATGCTCTCATTTTCCCTCGTGAGGTTTGTCCCATTTTAGGACAAGGTCACTTACCTCAAAATTTCTGTAGGAGACAGAATTGGAATCAAACCAGTTTTTAACAATGAGTTGATGTTGATCCAATTTTCATTTTTCTTGAGCCCTTACCTCCTCTAACTTTAACAAAGCGTTAATTCGACTCTCCACAGGGGGATAGTCTTCTTCCTGTACCTTCTGCGATAACTGCAGATATGGAAGAAGGACATGTGGTGGAAGAATCACTTCCCTGCCGTAAACGAGAAAGAAAGGTGAGTTACCCACAACAGTTTTAGGAGTTACTCTATCAGCCCAGATTGCGTTTAACAATGTGTTATGCCAATTTTTATGGTTTTTGGAGACCGTTCTCTTGATAATTTTGATCAGATTTTTATTAGTTGATTCTGCCAAACCGTTGCCTTGGGGGTAATAGCTAGCAAAGTACTTTAATTTAATTCCTTTTTCTAAAGCGAAATCACTCATTTCAAGAGACGAAAAATAAGAAGCATTGTCAAATACCAGGCATTCAGGGATACCGAAACGAGTAATAATATTTGAATTCAAGAAGGATATTACCTGGCTAGTATTTACAGCTTTTAATGGGGCAGCCTCGGACCACCTGGTGAAATAATCTGTGGTTGTTATGATGTATTTATGCTGCTGCGAGGATGGCGGATTGATCGGGCCTATAATATCCAGACCCCACTGTTGAAAAGGGGAGTCTACCGAAACTAATTGCAAAGGGAATGTTGGTTTCTATATCCGTCCAGATGCCTTTTGACAAATCACACATTTGCGACATAAGGCATGAGCGTATTTAAAAAGGGTAGGCCAGTAATAACCTGCTCTTAATACTTTATGGGTAGTGGTGTCTCCACCGAAATTCCCACCAGCTTCCCCTGCATGTAATTCCAATAAGACTTTTTCTGCTTCATCCTTTTCAAGATAGTGCATAAGTACTCCATCAAAATTTTGACGAAACAAAATACCATTAATCAGCTGAAAAGAAGCAGATTTTAATCTTAGTGCTCTCCTTTTTGTGGGATCAAGGTGACGGGGAGCTGATCCGTGTATAAGACAAAATTTTATGTCATCGTACCAGGAACTAACAGGGTTTTGCGCACAACAGATTTGATTTTGATAGTGTTGTCCTGGATTTAACATATCAGTTTCTTCTTGCTGTCCTATAGCTGAATCGGCGACCAACTTGCATAAACCTTGGCCTCTTACAATTTGTGCTGGGGTAATTTCTATGTCATATTCTTGTAAGGATGTGACCCAGTTTGCCCTTTTTTTGCCTAGTTCTTTCTGTACTAACAAATTTCTGACAGCCGGGTAAGGGACAATGATTTTCATCCTAGATTTCAACAGATAAAATCAGAAGTGTTTTATTTCTTTGAACACATCATAAGCTTGTTGATCTACTGTTGGGTAGTTAAGTTGTGCCCCCTTGAAGGCTGAGCTCATAAAGGCAATTGGGACTTTGTTGTTTTCAGCGTTCTTTTGAGTTAGGACAACAACGTAAGATCGGTCAGAGGCAAACGTGTAGAGGGTGAAGTCTTGTGAAAAGTCGGGGCTCATTAGAGAAGGAGCGTCTATTATGGCATTTTTTATTGAATCAAAAGCCTAGCTTTCTAAAGGTCCCCAATGGTACTGTACATCCTTTTTTATTAAGTTTTGTAATGGTCTCACCATTTCTGAAAAGTTGGGGACGAATCTCCTAACAAAGTTTATCTGACCTAAGAAAGATTGCATGGACTTTTTTTACAAGGGAAGGGGTAGTTTCGAAATGACTTGGGTTCTTTCAGGGTCAATAATCATCCCTTCACTCGATACAATGAATCCGAGGAGCTTACGTTGTTCTACTGCGAAGATAGATTTTTTAGGATTTAAAGAAATGTCGTACTTACTAAATCGATGTAGAATAGATCTTAAATGAGCTAGATGATCTTCTTTATTTTTCGAGAAGACAGTGAAGTCATCTAGGTAAACTACTACAGATTGATTGATTAAGCCACAGAAAGTGATGTCCATCGCTCTCTGAAAAGTGGCACCGGCGTTTATGAGTCCAAAGGGCATTTTTTTGTAAGCGTAGGTTCCCCATGGAGTACAGAAAGTAGTTTTGAGCTGGTCTAAGGGAGACATAAGAACCTGGTTATACCCTGAAAAACCATCCAACAAGGATAATATTTTAGAACCAGATACCTATTGAAGGATCTGTTCCATGGGGAGAATAGGGTAGTTGTCTTTATCGGACGCTCGGTTAAGATTTCGGAAATCGACACATAGTCGGATTTCACCACTCTTCTTTCTAACAGGGACAATATTAGAGACCCATTGTGTGTGCCTAACCAGGAAGATTATTTTAGCGTTCAGGAGTTTGTTTAATTCCTTCTTGACCATTGGTTCGAGTTTTGGGTGCATTTTCCTTAACTTTTGTTGAAAATGTTGGGTTTGGGGTTTCATGGGAATAATGTGTTGTATGATGTTAGGATCAAAGGTTTTTAGGTCATCGTACGTCTAGGCAAAAACATCTTTGAATTCCTTAAACAACTTGATAAATGATACCTTTTCTTGCTCAGAACACCCCAACCCTAAATTAATGCATTGTGGGTTGTCTTTGGTTCCCAAATTTACTTTTTCATGTGTCAAGGAGGAACTATTCGTTTTACAGTTCACTGACTTCCTGAACTTATCGTGAAGATCATAAAATTTTTCTAACCTAACCACATATTTTGGGATAGAGTTTACCACGTCTGATGCAGATTCCGAGGATCTTGGATCTGGTATTACCGTAAAGTCGCGAAGATTTTCGTCATGGGTACCTTCGTCGATCACTGCACCCTTGAAATTTTCTTCCATATGTAGAAAAATTATGATCTGTTGATCGTCATCGAAGACTCTCCAATTCGTGATGTTGTCTGGGACGAACGACCTGAACAACAGTTCGATGGAAAATTCATTCGGAGATAATCCTTCTACATGAAAAAGTTTTGAAGCGACGTTAGCTAACAAATCAGCTTCAGAATTATTCAATCTAGGAATAGAATTTATGTTAAATGCGGAAAACTTATTCATCAAATTCCATACCTCAGTCTGATAGCTTTTAAGGTGCAGAGATAAACAGTGGATAGAATTTTTCACCTCTCTAACCACGATTTCTGAATCACCAAAGACAGTTAAATTTTGAATGTTCAGATCTAATTCTTTTATGAGGCCTTGCAGGAGTGCCTCATATTCGGTCGTGTTGTTTGTACATTCGAATTCTAACTGGCAAGCAATCAGAGTCTTGTTACCTGCTGGATCGATGAGCACGCACCCTGCACCAACTCCTTCCTTAGATTTTGACCCATCAAAGTAAAGAGACCATATTTGATTTTCATCGAGTGTATGTGACCACTGAGAGAAGGCTGTTGACCGTGTCCATGTCATAATTTCATATTGTTTTCCAGGTCAGTGATGGTAGAAGTTTCGGCCATGAAATTGTCGAAAAAAGTATTCATCTCCTGTATTTCAGGCAAATTGGTAGAAGGAGTGAATGGTTCATTGGGATCATTTAAATCATTCACTGTGAACTTCAGATAACGTTCACGATTTACCTTGATTCTGTTGGGCTTTCCATTCTCAGGCAGCCACAAGTGAGACCAATCCGTCGCAAAATAGCCATGTAATTGTTTCGACCAATCTCTACTTAAAAACAAACCATAAACTTCTGGGATATATACAACAATGATATCAATCACTTGATGAACTTTAGGATTAGACGACAATCTTATAAGCACATTCTTTAATTCGCCTATCACTTTAACACTAGTTTGATCAAGCTGGATAATTTTCAAGTTGGATGGTTGAACTTCGGCATTAATCTTTTGACAGATAGACCAAAGAATTACGTTAGATGACGCACCTGAATCTACCATACAGTTATGTACATTCCTGTTGAAAATTTCGAAAGTCAACAAAAAGGGAGGGACATTTCTACGAGTATTAACAGTAGAAGTTTGTTTTTTTTTTAATCGCAGCCTCTGAAACTGGTTTATCTGCATTTGTTACATTATTTACAGGAATGTCTCTTTTACCATGAGGCTCGAATGTAGTTTTGGCGGAGGCCTTCTAAGGAATTTTGGGGCTATTTTGAACACCTTTGTTGTTGTTCAGATTCCTATTTTTGTTGTTCTCTGCAATATTCTGCAGCATTTTTTGCAGAAGAAAAGGGAACTTTAATAATTCGTAAACAAATATATTAGCCCTAAGATTTTTTAGATCTTCAATCAAATCATAATATAAACTTGGGTTTACTGAATTCTGTTTAGTCTCAATCAATTTAGATTGTTTTGGAGGCAAAGTCATCGTAATTTCAAAAGAAGCCTTATTTGTTGTCTTGCTCCTAGTATTGTAAGGATGCACCGTTTCGAAATTAGCTTGAAAAATGCTATCCGAAAAATGTCCGAAAATGTTCGGAGAGGATTCATCTTCTTCTAATATCTCTTTTTCATCTACCTCTTCAGGAATCTCGGGAGGAATCAAGTTATCGTTTGCTTCTAAGATCGTTTGAATAACAAATTGTAGGCTTTCTAGATTTAGGCCTTCAACATTTGAATTAGATCATTTTTTGGGAAAAGGCTTCCTAAAAGGGGGTTTGTAAGGCCCTTTGCTCAAAGAAGCTTCTTCAGTCGACCTTTTCAAATCTATAACTTGACTGGACAATTTCTGAACGACTTTCTGTAAGTTTTCTAAATTCGAACTCTCAGGTTGAGCTTTGTTTTGGGGAGGTCTAGGAAGGATTTCGATTTTCTTCTTGGAGGATGAACTGGTCTCTATCTCGTTACTGGTAGTGTCTTTTAAGATGAGAATATATTTCTCGGTCTGACTGGCTTCTTCAAAGGCTTCTAACAACATGGCTTTCTTGGATCTCTTTACCCAAATGGCTATGTTTTGATGTAATGCTTTTGTGTAGTATGCGACAATAAGATTCTCGGCAGGCATCAAATCCGTGGGGATTCATTTCTTTAGTGATAGGAACCTTTGATTAAAGTCTTTGGTCTTTTCTTTAGGGTTCATTGTTAAACTAGAAAGCTCCATGACTAGAACTTCAGGAGACTTGTCGTCTCCGAACTTCTCAAGGAAACAGGACTCAAATTTATCCCATGACACGATGGTGTGGGGTTGTTGGGAAAAGTACCAGGTAGAGGCATTGCCTTCAAAGGTGTAGGGAAATAGTCTACAAACTACGTCTTCATGCTCAACACTACAGAGTCTAATGGCTAGCATAAACTTTTTGATGTGATCTTCATCGATATGTTTCGAGTCTGGGTCAAATTTAGGGAGCCATTTCTCCGGGTGTTTGGGTAAAGGATGTTGAGGCCCAGGTATGGCCACTGCATCTTGGTCGATCCAGGGTTTGGTGGGATTGTTGGCATTGGCCATAGGTGTGGGTGGTGTCGAAGGCTGAGATGAGGAACTACCTTCATTTGAAGATTCTTCTCCAGAAGAAGAAGGAGATGAAGGGGGTGGTGATGCTAGAATACCAGATCCTCCTACTGCAGGAGTGAAGATATGATCTGGATTCGTAGGGTTCAAGGTAAGATAAGTACCTTCAAGTTTCTCTCTAATATTAGAGAAGTCTAATGATTGGTTCAAAGGTCGGTTTGGTTGTATGATACAGGCTAAGGCATTGTGCATTCTTATGAGGGATTGACGAACAATCTCTTGTATGTCACCACCTAGAGGATTTGGAGTTACTGGTTCAACTGTGATCCGTAGATCGTCGTTTTATGTGGTTGTTGTTTGAGGGACAATGTTTTCATCTGAACAACTTCT
Organism: Picea sitchensis; assembly: GCA_010110895.2. NCBI lineage: Eukaryota > Viridiplantae > Streptophyta > Pinopsida > Pinales > Pinaceae > Picea > Picea sitchensis. Next base: position 55,653 of record SNQJ01S0079601.1, on the reverse strand, counting down.
AGTTACTATAGGTGAGCAGGTAGGTGGGGAAGGAGTCATATGACCTCCTCGTGCCATTAATAGTTTTCAGGCCCTCCTTCTAGTGCCATTTGTTGACGGGTGAAAATGACCGCTCGTCAATTGGAAGAGTGAGTCCAGTCTGGGGTTGTCTAATTAACCCAAGCCGTTTGGATTAACTCACCCTGATGAGTTTTTTGGCTCCGTTAGCCGATCTAAGTCCTAAAGAAAGAAAAAATAACCAAAGGAAAAACAATAACCTAATAAATAACAACTACTAAAATCTATAAGTACAATTAACTATATATATATATATATATATGTACAATTTATATATACAATAATTCTATTTATAAGATATATATAATATATACAAACTACGAATTTTAATCTAAATCCATGAAAATCGAATGTAAATTGATTTTTTAAACAACAGTAAAACTATTATCTAATCTTTTGATTTTTTATTTTTTTTTAGATGTTTATACTTAAGAAATCAAATATCAAATTGTCTAATTAAACAAAATAAATAGCAGCTGGTAGAAAGTATTTTAACTACAGGAAGCTTCTATATTTATTATACTAATGAAATCAAATAACAGGCTGACTTGTTATCGCATCCAATATCTGTTCCATATGTAGCATCCAGTCACCTTATCTGATGAGATAAACCTGTGACAGATCATGAAACTGCTCCTAATAAATGTGAAGCAGTAATGATGGAGTTTGAATCATAATAACAGAACACATAATAGATGCATTCACAGTAATCTTATAATTATACAAGCAGTCACAATAAAATAATTCTTCCTGTGAGAACTTGCATATAAACGTTTGATCGAAATCGGAGATAAATATCTTAATTCAAATTGAACGAATGATTACTATGTGTTGTATCTGGTACATGAAAATATGGATAGTATATAATCTTTAATCATACCAACTGATAACAAACCACGACGACAAAAGAAATCATAATCTATTAACAAATTGGAATAAACATGACTTGAATAAAAACATCATACAGAAAAACTAAAGCTGTGACATGTATTATATTCCATTCAAGTCTGTAGTGAAACATCCATAGTCTTGCCCCAGGCTTAGATGATTCAATGTATACAAAATAATAGGTTTATATAGGTTTCAGGAAACATAATTGTTTCCTATTGATAAGATCAAGTTGGTTTCAAAAATACTGGGAGATGCAACCACCTTGATTTTACTAACTATCAAAAACTACCAGCAGTCTAATTTACTCAAAATACAAAGTTGACATGGTTGGGAGATATCAAAAAGTGCCTCATATCTCCTTGGAAATCATGGCTCCTTAATCATCCTGAAAACAAATGAAAATGAGAAGATTTCAGATATGTTTTCAATTATCAAATCAATCAATACGATTTTTTCTAACTAGCTACAAAATTTTACGATTTTGTAGCTAGTTATAATAGCAAATACAATCATATTTTATTAAGTAAACAAAACAAACTATTCTTAATAAGAAGAATAATCCATTCAATCAAATCGAATATCCTAACTTAAGAGTGACAAAATCATGCTAAAATTTAAAAACATCATACCTCAATTCATGGAATCAAAACATATCAAGAAATTTTGGAATTTACGATCACTGTTGTTGCCTCTACATTCTTGAAAATGAAATGACCTGTAGTTTTCAATCGTTTCTCCTGCCCTTGGATAATGGACTCGAGTCTGTTGTTTTCATTTGTCAACCTATCGACTTGGCCTCTTAGAGACTTGAGTTGTGACTGAAGCAATGGAACATTAGTATAGTACCTGTCGATCCACGATCGACACTCATCGCACTGTGACTATAAGGAATTTGAATTAGCGCTAACAACATTAAGGATTGGAGAATACTCCATGCAAATGGTAGGATTATCACAGAGTTGGATGCCAAGAAAATCAAGACTATCCTTTAGACAAGGAGGCAGATTGTTTACATAGTCATAGGGTCTGTTAGGGTAGAGCCCGTATGACACAGGGTCCTCTTTAGCCAAGAATTTCTCAATGTCTGAATCTGAGTCTTCACTCACTTCAATCGTGTTGATTGTGTCTACATGGGGTTTCAATTTATTTCGAGCACATCGAGAAATTAAACGACCAGCCCTTTTGTTCTTGAAATTAACATCAACACTGCCCTTTAGCTTCTTTCATGTAGGTTTTTTAACAGTTTTAGTGCTAAATTTTGGATGCGAACCCGGTTGACTGTCTTGTTGAGTGACATCAAGGTAGGTCAAGGGTTCGTTATTAGGGGAAAGATCACAGACCTGGACCGATGGAGAAGAGGCTGTAAGGTTCACAAGGGTTTCAACAATGACCAATTTATCTACCTGTCCCAACTCAATGCTGCCAAAGCCATTTTGTGAAATGAATGCATCCCAAAAATCGTTTTGTAATTGCAACTGGTGCATGGGGATAATTTTAATTAAACCATGATGGAATAAACTCGAATCATACCTCTGTTTCCTAAACCGTTTACCCATTTTGTACAGACTTCTGAGCAGGTAGTAAGGCATGTTCAATAGAAAGCCAATAAAACTCATAAGGAGGCGTAGATGATATAGGAAAACCAGTCTGAATCGACCCTCACTAGTGATGAATTTCTTCACTACAACAAGTAAACCATGCCATCTAGGTTTCAAGAATAAAATCGGCATACCTCGATCACAGCTGGCTATTTTTCGTGATTTAAACAGTAACGTCTAGGGGACCTCCTCCACTTTCACATTCTTGAACCATTTCTGACCAACTGTTGGCAATCCTGTGGCCTGGCTTAAGAAATCTTCTGTCACTTCTAACTGCACATCACCGGTTTTTTCCCTACAACCATCAAAGGTCAAGGCAAACTCTTGGGCGACCTGGAGGTTAAAGCCCTGAAATTTTTTGATGAACAAACACCAACCGTTCCTTTCCAGATCCTCCCTAACATTATCATACGAAAGCAGAGTCTGGACGATGTTTGGTTCAACCCTTACCACTGGAGCCATGTTGAATGGAAGGGAATCAACACAGGACTTACAGGTAGGGTTTGGTAAAACGCCACAGAGCCATAGCCCTGAGCCTCATTAATACAATTCTGTGACAGTTCAAATGGTGGGCAAAGTGTTAATCATAATGCGTGGAGAAAAATCGTGAAGCCCGACACCATGCTTAGGAGTAATGGAATTTTGTACTATGTATGCCACCTTGGCATTGAGTACATGCTAGGACATAGTACTTTAAAACATTGTGTGCGCATCCAAATTTAACTGTAAATATAGGTGATTTACAAGAATTGAAAAGCCAAAGTTTCCATAAAAGAAATATGGTCAATCATCAAACCAAAATTAATAAAAAAATCAAATACCAATTGAGGGGGGTCTTTCATTCAAACAACCATAAGTTTCTTAGGCATTCTTAGAATCGAAACAATCATAAACAATGAGAGCAACATGTCCATAGCAAGAAATTGCAATTCTATCATAAACGACATGCTTTCAATGAAAATTTAAAACAGAACAATGACGATAGTTGCGAGTTTTCATGCTTTCAGTCATGAAAATGAATGAATGAATAGATGATAGGTAAAATGCGACGATTCACAACTGTTGTTCGAAGAAACATTTATGAAGATTGGTAAAAATTCATAGACCCTGTGTAGGTAGCTTTATAAAAATGATAATTGTATACTCGTTGCCAACACGTTTCTGAAAGAACTGTCCCTCCTGATATTTCATCAATGAAATTTTCCTTGGCCCTTCTACATCTTTCAAAGGACTTCTTGGTGCTCGCTTGACACGTTCTGCGCTCGACCTCCTAATCTTACGAACTTGACACAAGTTCTCTCTGTGTGCATTCCTTGCACTCAACTAACCTTTAGATGGATTCCTTTCAACACTTCATCCGAGTTTTGGCATGATGAACTCCTTGCATAGGTATTTCTCCAGAGTATTCAACAACTTTGTGTCTTCTCCTCCTACACTTATTCTTCTTACAGAACTCAAAACAAAGTCCTCTTTGTGCATGCTCACACCTGCTCGATACCCTCCTGGCGGGACTCGACAAAATCCTCAGTTGTTATGTTTTTCCTCTATGCTTTTCTTTTCACAGTCTCTCCTTTAGAGTGTTCAGTAACTCTGAGGCTCCTCCCTTGAGTTTATGATTCCTCTGGTGTACCTTCCTGGCACGTTCTTCCTGAATTCAACACAGAACTCAGATGTGCACTCTTTGCCCTGGCTCACAGAGTCTTTAGCACTCTATCATGCACCCCTTGCATTTAGCCACAAAACCCTAGACTGAAATCAAAAAAACTCACATACAATAAATTATGTCTATCCCTGCAGATGAAATCTAACATACATCTACAACATATATGAACATACACAAATATCATTCAAAGAGCACAGATAACATAAATAAACATTATATGCAGGAAAAACTACCTTTCTTCGTATTAATATCAATGTCTGTTTACAACTGTGTACAAGATCTTAGACTACAACAGAGTCTCACTCTCCTCTCTACTTCCTATCTCTTCTAATCTAGTCTCAAAAAAATCATCTCGATACAAAAATATCTCTCATTTTTACAAAAGAGGGCTCTATGAGATTATCCTCTTCACTACCTTAGTGACATCAACATTTCCGTTAAGACACCTTAACTCTATGACTCATTACATTGAACAGAGATCCATACCTGACACAGATATAGACCTGCTTACATTCGATTATTTCGATGAACCCATCCACACCTGTCCAAAGGCATGGCTTTGGCATTTATTGACCTTACACATAAACTAACTTAATTTTATAATTCAAATTTTGAAAACAAGAGGATCGATGCCTCTCCCTATCTCCAAATGTGTGTTGATGTGTTGACTTGTTGATGCATATGTCAAGGTGGAAAGATTCCCCTGCATCATTTGGCCAGACTTATGTCTCTTATTTTTGGTTTATCATCGATCAAGAAGGTGTTTGTCATGATGCTTCTAAATAACAGGCTCTATCACAATGTCCTTCTCCTCAGTCAACGTTGGCCCTTAAAATTTTTCTCTGTGGCATCAATTTTTACATGAAATTTTTTCCTCACTTCTCTCAATTGGCCAAGCCCCTTCATAATTTGGCCAATCAATCCACTTTTATTTAGACTATGATGGCTCGACACTAGTTCCAACGCCTTAAAGAGGCCCTTTATTTAGCACATGTCCTTCATTTGTCTGATCTTCAACAACCTCTTGAAATTTAGACTGATGCCTCTCAACATGAGATATTGTCTCAAGCCAAACAACACTACAGTACCTATAATAAGGAATTATATAGCTTGGTCCAGGCCTTAAAACAATGGTGCCACTATATCTTGGGTAAGGATACCATTCTTCATACTGATCATCATCCTTTGATTTTTATTAATTCTCAGTCTAAGCTCTAGGAACAAGGTCACTTGAAGTGGGTTGCTTATCTACAGTGTATCCACTTGGTCATCAAATATAAGAAAGGGGCCACCAATTGCATGGTTGATCTCCTTGGTCGTCCTCGTCCTCAGATACTTCAAATATTGTTTTTCCGTTGTGTTTCTTATGTATATTATAAGCATGTGTATCCCTTTGACCCTTTCCTTAGTACCATATGGATTGCCTTGCAACAACCTATTGTCATTAAACATACCCCTTTCCTAGACTACCACATTCAGGATGGCTATTGTATAAGATTTATAATATTTGTGTGCCTACTACTGATGATCTCCTTGTTCTCATTCGTGAAGCCCACACCTCCTCTTATGGCAGCCACTTTGGCACATTCAAAACTACTCAGAATATTCAGTGTCACTTCTTTTGGCTTGCTTTATAGCACCAAGTTGAGCAATTTATCCAAGCTTGTACCCTCTGCAATCAACATAATCCAACCAACCACAAGTATGGTATGTATCATCCCTTACCTATTCCCTCATGTCCCTGGGAATCTATCTCTATGGACTTCATCACCAGTCTTCCCATGACCCTTCGTCATCATGATGCCATTTGGGTGGTTGTGTGTCACTTCTCCAAAATGGCCATTTTTGTCCCCTGCACTAAGATTATTATTGTTGCACAAACTGCAGATCTCTTTTTCACCCATGTGTGGACTCATTTTGATCTTCCCTCTAGAATTATCTATGATTGTGATGCATGTTTCCACAATACCTTTTGGAAAACTCTTTGGTCTCTCTTAGGGTGTCACCTCAAATACTTCACATACGGATGGACAAACCAAAGTTGTTAACTATAGCATGTTCCATGTCGTCTACATTCAGTTTACCAAATCTAAATAGTGGGATGCCACCCTCCACATTGTTCAGCACGGTTATAATAGGGTCATTCATGTTCCTACTGGCTTGTCCTCTTTCAAAGCTTACTTTGGGTATCAACCTACTGCCCCCTATGAGTTTCCTTTACATATCCAACCTTCTAGTACTCCCTGATAGAAAAAAGAGCAAACCTCTACCTCATCCTTTTTGCAAACCTTGGCTCAAAAACGAGCTCGTGTTTTTTAGGATTTACAAGATTCCCAACAACATTATAAGGCCTGTCATGATGTGCACATTCAGACACTCTCTTTTTCCCCTAGTGACAAGGTTTGGTTTCACATGGAGCATCAACACTTTCAATCCCAACGTTATCAAAAGTTGAAGCCACTCTGTTATGGTCCTTATACAATTCTACAACAAGATAGAGACAATGCTTATCATCTCGAATTTCCTCCACATTTGGGTATTCACGGCATGGTAAATGTGAATAGTCTCAAACATTGTGAGCCTCCACTCCTGGAAGAAGAGGTCACCATCTTGCACCCCTCTGAGTTGGTTCCATATTTCCAACGACCTCTCCTTCAGTAACAGTGTTGGATTCATGCACCACCACTACTCACACTCAGCAACACACTTCCTTTTTGGTGGGTCGCATGGGTCAACTTCCATCCCAAGCTAAATGGTTATCATAATCCACCATGTCTCAATAGTTTTTGCAGTTTCTCACGGAAGTCGGGACATTTACAGGCTTAAACAAGGAGGAATTGGGTAAGTTGGAAGACGTAATCCCCAAGGAGGAGAACACACATATCAAGGCAAGCCAGTAGGGCACTACCAAAAAGGTGCACCTCTTACCACATGCATCACACTTCACCGCAAAGGCCATATGGGGTGCATCTCTGCCAGGGAGGTTGGGAACAAGTCTCGATGATCAAGAGCTGGTCAACTAAGATAATTGTTAGGGTTTGGGACCTTTTCTAGTTGTTGGTTAGTTAGATTTGGTCCACTTTCATTAGAACCATGGTATGTTCATCCTATTATATATAAAGGTTGCCTATTCTACTAAATAAAGCAAATGGTTCATTTTTATTGCTCATATCATGTGTTGGTTTTGTATTTCTCTGTGAAAGTTTTTGGCTTTCTCTGCAATATTGCAGATCATATCATATATTAATGATAAGAAGATTTATATAGAAATATGTTATTTTTCACCTATTAATCTAAGGTCCCTAATATAGAAGGATTTGTTATGTGTTCAACATGGAACAAGAAATCATCCTGTAAATGGGTTGGAGGCATAGCTTGTTACATAAAAATGAACATCTCTCCTCACATTCGACTTTATAAGAAAGATCCTCTCAATCAGTACATATGGATGGAGATATCAAATATTAACACTAAGAATATCTATATAGAAATATGTTATTTTGCAACTATTAACTCTAGATTTTATGCAAAAAACAATCTAGATAAGAACTGTCCCTACAAAAGCATAGAGCAAGATATCTACAATATGAAAACTGAAGGTAGTATCCTCCTGTTAGGGAACTTTAATGCTAGAACTACAACTATTCAAGTTATTATTTTCAGTAATGATTCCAACCCTAATCCTCTATGGCTAGATGGGGACCTTTTTTTAGCTAACATATATAAAAGAAACTATGAAGATGTAATCAAGAATTTGTTTGGTACTGAGTTAATCAAGCTCTGTAGTTCTCAAAATTTAATAATTTGCAATGGTTTAAGGAAGTGGCCAAAATCTAACAGAATGACTTGTATCCATGGGATGTGTAGCAATGTTATTGATTATGTAATATTAGATATTCCCATATCCAACCAAATTGTAAACTTTGATCTTTTAGATGACCACAAAGATGACTCTGATCATAGACCTTTAACCATAACTCTAAACTTTGTCATGCACAAAAGCTCCATAGAAGAGCATTTTGATAACCAAAGGTACTTACTTTTTGAAAAACAGAGAGCTGATATTTTCTTAAAATAATTAAGTAATGTTTTAAATCTCATATCGTATCATAAAAATATTGAAGATGACTATTAGAATTTTAAAACAATCCTCTCTACTTCCATTAGAAAATTATCTATTGAGGTGCTATGTAAAAATAAAAACAGTACAACTAACCCTTAGTACAATAATGAATGTAAAATTGCTAGAAAATCCATTAGGGATGCTTCCAATGCATCATTAAAATTTGATAAGTTAAATAGATACAAAACCTTAATTAAAAGGAGGAAAAACGATTATATAAATAGAAATAAAGAGAATCTTTTGCACCTATTTAAGATAGATTCTAAGAAATTCTGGAGGAAATTTCTAACTCGCAAAACTAAAGAAAATAATAGGATTCCCTTGAAGGATTGGAATTTCTACCTTAAAAATATTTATTAATCCCATAATGTCATGGACAACATTCCAAACAGTTCTACAAGGCATGGAGTGTTTTCTATAGAATACATTAAGTTTGGGATTAAGCATCTCTCAAAAGGAAAAGCTAAGGACATCGAAGGTTATCAAGCTGAAATATTAAAAATTGGAGGACATGTCCTCATCCCTCACATACATAAGATCTTCAATTTAGCTATCCAACAAGGCTTCCAAAAACCTTGGACTCAAATCCTCATTGTGCCTATTTTTAAAAGTGGGGATAAAAGTGATCACTTTAATTATAAGACCATTATGATTATCCCCATTTTAGCTAAGCTATACGGAAGCATTTTGGAAAATAAGATTAGTACATGCTAGAAAGCAATGGAAAAATAGATAAAGGCTAGGTTATGTTTATAGGATACCATTTAATAGTGGACCACCTTATTACTTTTAGAATCATTACAGAGGAGTGTCGTAAGGATAAAAATGATCTCCTTTGTTGTTTTGTTGATTTTAGAAAAGTTGTTGACATTGTGCCTAGGACTAACCTCTCGAATATATTAGAAGAGATGAAAGTCCCTTTCGAGTTAGGAGTTGTTGCGTTAAGGCTATATGAGAAAATTATAGCCAGGTTTAGGGACACTGAGGGTTGGTCAGAAGAAATTGATTTTAATATAGGAGTCAAGCAAGGTTGTCCCCTATCCCCTGCCTGTTTTGACATCTATATTGGTAAGTTAGAAGATTGTTTGGAGGATGTAGGTTGTGTTGGTTGGACTCTCACTAGTATAGTCATCATCCTTCTTCTTTATGTTGATGATATTGTTCTTATGGTGAAGAGTTCCTATGACCTAGGTAAGCAACTAATAATCCTCAAGGGATTCTGCTCTAGTATGGGCATGACTGTGAACACTGACAAAACAAAGTTATGATAATTAAATCTAAAAGGATCACTTACGATACTTTTTTATATGAAAACAATAGCTTGGAGGAAATTCCTTCATACAAATATCTTAGAATCAATATTCACCACAAGCTCAATTGGAACTATAGCAATCAGAAAAGAATAAATGGAGGGTAGAAATTTTTCTATGGGTTTGAAAAAAATTGTAAATCAGTCGACCTTTGGATTTAGGATAAAAAAAAATCCTCTTTCACACTCTCGTCACTCTAGTTATCTTATATGGATGTGAAGTTTGAGGTTACACTGTCTCTAGAGAATCTTAGAGAAATATTGAACATATCAAAAAGAATTTTATAACTTATAATCTCAAAATTAAGGGAAATACACCATATCCTCCTCATAGAATCAAGTATTTCCCCCATTGAGATAATTTATATGATTATATAACTAAATTACAAGAACAATATAAACAACATGGATGACAAGAGGCTCCCCAAAATTGCTTCAAACTCTAGCGAAAACCACCAGCAGCTCAAGCAGTGATGGAATAAAGATGCCAAGTCTTCGCTAAATCATTGGGAAATACAAGAAGAAGCCATCATGCAAAATACCAATAATATTACAAATATTATCACTTATAAATTTAAAGAGAATATGTGGTGTGATAAAGAATTAGAGGATAAAAGGAAATTAAACAAGGAGGTGTTCAACCTTAATTTAGAAGATCAAAAGTACCTCTCATTTAGAAGGTGCACTCCCCAAGGAGGAGAATACAGATCTCAAGGCAGGACAGCAGGGCGCTACCACAAAGGTGCACCTCCTACCAGATGTAGTGCACTTCACCACAAAGGCCAAATGGGGCGTATCTATGCTTGGGAGGTTGGGCACAAGTCATGATGACCAAGAGTTGGTCAACTAAGATAACTGTTAGGGTTCGGGACCTTTTCTAGTTGTTGGTTAGTTAGATTTGGTCCACCTTGATAAGAACCATTGTATGTTCAGCCTATTATATATAAATGCTACATGTTCTACTAAATAAAGTGAATGTTTCATTTTGCTTGCTCATATCATGTGTTAGTTTTGTCTTTCTCTGTGAATGTTTTTGGCTTTCTCTGCAGTATTGCAAATAATATCATATATTAATGATAAGAAGATTTATATAGCAATATGTTATTTTTCACCTATTAATCTAAGGTCCCTAATATAGAAGGATTTTTTTTGTGTTCAACATGGAACAAGAAATCCTCCTGTAAAGGGGTTGGGTGCATAGCTTGTTACATAAAATTAACATCCCTCATCACATTCAACCTCATAAGAAATATCATCTCAATCAGTACATATGGATGGAGATATCATATATTAACACTAAGAATATTTATATAGAAATATGTTATTATTCACCTATTAACTCTACTTTTTATACTGTCCCCGAGGTGTAGGACAGTCGGTGACAGAGTGTGTTGTTAAGCCACTCCGTGTTGAAAAGTCATCGGTTCGAAACCTGTGGGGACAAAAGATCCAATCATGTTGAGGGTTGGTGTGGCTCAGGCCGGGTGCGATCCCAGGGTGATTTTGACGGCTTAGATGCCCCTAAGTCGCGGTTTTTCAAGCCAAAGGTTAATCCCGATGCCAAGAAGGTCCAGACAAATTAACAAACAAAAAAAAAAACTCTACTTTTTATACAAAAAACAATCTAGATAAGAATTGTCCCTACAAAAGCTTAGAGCAAGATATCTACAATATGAAAAATGAAGGTAGTATCCTCATGTTAGGAAAATTTAATGCTAGAACTACAACTAATCAAGTTATTATTTTAAGTAATGATTCCAACCCTAATCCTCTATGGCTAGATGAGGACATTTTTTTAGCTAACATATATAAAAGAAACTCTGAAGACCCAATCAAGAATTTGTTTAGTATTGAGTTAATCAAGCTCTATAGTTCTCAAAATTTAATAATTTTCAATGGTTTAAGGAAGTGGCCAAAATCTAACAGTATGAATTGTATCCATGGGATGGGTAGCAATGCCATTGATTATGTAATATCATATATTCCCATATCCAACCAAATAGTAAACTTTGTTCTTTTACATGACCAAAAAACTGACTTTGATCATAGACCTTTAACCTTAACTCTAAAATTTGCCATGCACAAAAGCTCCATTGAAGAGCATTCTGATAACCAAAGGCACTTACTTTTTGACAAACATAAAGTCGATATTTTCTTAAAATACTTAAGCAATGCTTTAAATCTCATATCGTATCATAACAATATTGAAGTTGACTTTCAGAATTTTGTTGGAAATATTGTCATTGATGGCAAAGGCTGAGGCAAAGGAAGAAGAAGAGTTTTCATGTAAGGAAATCAGTGTATGGTTGAGTTTTGCGCGTATGATCACTGAAGAGGGTAGCCGACAGCCGTCAGATCTGCAGAAGCTGCGAGGGAGATAAGCCATCGGGAGACTGGAGTTCTCAAGGTCGTGAGAACCGAGACATTGAAAGTCTCGAAATCCCGACATAATCGAGACCGTCCATTTGGAAGGACGCGTGGCAGCGATCGAGCGCCACTGGGAGGAGCTCGACAGGAGGCTTCATCGGAGAATTGGGAATCGGAGTTTCGCGAGTCCCGTGAACAATTGCATCACACATCGTGAAATCGCGATATGCGATTTCCCGATAAGGCAGATAGCGTGTGGGCCACCCTAGAGGACAGGTGGCAGGTGCTTCATCGGAGAATCGGGAATCGGAGTTTCGCGAGTCCCGTGAACAAGTGCATCAGACATCGCGAAATCGTGATACACGATTTCCTGATAAAGCAGATAGCGTGTGGGCCACCCTGGAGGACAGGTGGCAGGTCAAAGGCCCGTTGGAGGACCAGCGTATCGGGAATCGGCAAATCGGTATTCCCGTGAACGAAGGATCGGGGAGGAAACCCCGACGCGGAATCTGAACCGTCCATTCGGTGGGACGCGTGTCAGGAGCATAGAGGAAGTCGGG
>SNQJ01S0079601.1:0-29738 GCA_010110895.2 Picea sitchensis | reverse complement strand
TTGAGAAAAAAAAAAAAAAAAAGTCTAAATATAGAAAGTTTAGTCTAAATTTTCTAAAAAAAATTGAAAGGTTTTTTAAATTCGAACAATTTGACAAATCAAGATGTCGAAGGTTTGTTAAGCTTCCAAATATATCTGGAAGCGTCTGCACACCAGAGCAGCCTTCCAAATCAATATGTTCGAGTTTCTTTAAATTTGCAAAGAAGTATGGAAGTGTTTCCAACTTGGAGCACCCGGACAGATCAATATGTTGGAGGTTATATGAATTCCCAAAGTAAAGTGGAAGTGCCTCCAACTTGGAGAAATCGGACAGGTTAATATATTGGAGGTTCTCTAAATGTCCAAAGGAATCTGGAAGCGTCTTCAACTGGGAGCAGCAGTACAGGTTAATATGTTGGAGATTTCTTAAGTTCCCAAAAGAATCTGGAAGTATCTGCAAGATCGAACACCTTGACAAATTAATATGTTTAAGGTTCGCCAAGTCTCCAAATGAATCTGGAAGCGTCTTCAATTCGCAACACAAGGACAGGTCAATATCTTGGAGATTTCTTAAGTTCCCAAAAGAATCTGGAAGCATCTTCAAATTGTAACTCTCCAAAAGAATGTGGTCGTGACTTCATATTTGAGGTTTTTAATTCCACATGTTACAAAGACTGGAGATGGCAGAATTCCTCCGGCAAAGTTTCCATAACCACATCCCTATATCCAGTGCAGTGACGAACATTTTTTTGGAGATGCTTTAACTTCCCTCTGGGCTTTGGAATGTAGTATGGAGCGCAGTGCAGGACAAATTTTTGGAGATCCTTCAACTTCCCTATGGAAGTTGGAATCTTAAAACGGCAAGCCTCAATAATATTCAACTCCCTCAACTGCAGAGGTGCGTGCGATGTTCACATTTCCAAAGTGGGTTTGATATGTCAATTTTTGTGCATTGTATCATATGAGGACAAAATACTTTTACAATAAGAAAAACAACATTTTGTCGAGAAATTACATTACCTGATACTCAAATCGCGAAAGAGTTTCCAAATTGCTCCCCTTTATTTGTAAAACTCTTAAATTCAGTAATGGAATCCAGGGAGGTAGGCCGGGATACGGACAGTCATACAAGCAGAGCTTAGTTGTGGTGAGTGCCCAGCTTTGAATATGCTTTCCAGAACGGCGTTCGGCTCTTAGCAGCTGCAACCTTCTCATATTAGTTATTTAACGACTGCCCACATGGTTTTCGAAAGTTTGTTCAGACCAATCGCGGTCATCTTTGTCAAGCATGCTAATTCCTAGCACCTGTTGATTAATTTGACATTAAAACATTATCTAGTATGCAGCGGAAAACATTTACAGAGTAGATCAAACACAAAACGCAAGAATTTATGTGGTTCACCAAAACATTGGGCTACGTCCACCAAGCAGGTATCAATTCTCTTCTTATTCAAAGCAGGAAGATTACAACATTGATTCTCTTCTTATTCAAAGTAGGAAGATTACAACAGGCTCACACATCCCTCTCTCATCCTTACACTACTTCCTCAATTCTCCTTTATGCCTCTACAAGCTTACATCAATAATGAACAGAATTAGATTAGTTACATAACTATTTTCTAAACTTGTGTGTTCATACCAAATTGGTAGATTTGGTTGAACACACTACTACAAAATAGGCTCCACTAAATCTGCTCATATCTACCGAATCTGGGAAATTCGTTGGCATATTCAACAATCTCCACCTTGACAACAATTAACTTGATACCTTGCTCCTTCATTTTGTTCATCACCTTTTCTGCAAGTCAAGAGAAGCCAAGCACCATCGTAGCTTCTCAAAAAACACTGGCTTTGTGAACATGTCTGTGCAGTTCTCTTTTGTATGCACTTTCTCAAGAGAGACTCCATGTTCATCGATGACCTGTCTTACAAAATGGTACTTGATAGGTATATGTTTTGTTTTACTGTGATAGGCTGGATTCTTAGCCAAGTGAATAGCACTTTGACTATCACAAAGTAACTTTACTTTGTCCTGCATCCTTCCAAAGTCACCAAACAAACCTATCAACCAAACTGCCTATTTGCAAGCATGTGAAGAAGCTACATATTTTGCTTTTGTAGTGGATAAAGCAACAACGTTCTGTAGCTTTGATATCCAACTAATAGCTCCACCTGCAAAAGTAAATACATACCCTGAAGTCAACCTTATCTTGTCCAAATCACCTACAAATTCAGAATCAACATATCCACAGACTAATTCACAACCATTGTTATAAGTGATATAGTAATCACTTGTGCCTCTGAGATACCGAAGCACCCATTTCATTGTTGCCTAGTGCTCTTTACCTGGATTTTCCATATACCTGTTGACAACCCCAACTGCATGTGAAATGTCTGGCCTTGTACTAACCATCACATCGTTCATACCAAACCTCAAAAGTATCTTCTCAACATACTTATTTTGTGACAACCAAAGCTTACCACTCCTCCTGTCTCTGAATATCTCCATGCCCAAAATATGTCTTGTTGCTCCTAGATATTTCATATCGAATGTCCTAGCCATCTGAGCCTTTAACCTATTGATCTCAATTATGATTTTGCTTGCTAAAAGCATATCATCAACATACAATACTAAGATAATGAATATTTCATTATTCAATTTCTTAAAGTAGACACAATGATCATACTCACTCCTTGTATAATTCTGGCTCACCATGAAAGAGTCAAATTTCTTGTACCATTGTCTGGACGACTGCCTCAGACCATACAATGATTTCTTGAGCCTGCAAAAAAATTTCTTGTTGCGATTCTGAACGAACCCTTCAGGTTGTTCCATGTAAATTTCCTCATCCAAATCTCCATGTAACAAAGCGGTCATAACATCTAGCTACTCCAACTCCAAATCAAGTAATGCAACTAATGCTAACACAATTCGAATTGAAACAAACTTAACAACTGGTGAAAAAATGTCATGAAATTCAATACCTTATTTCTGAGAATATCCTTTTGCAACCAGCCTTGCTTTGTACCTTTCCACCTTATCATCAACACCCTTTTTCAGCTTGTAGACCCACTTGCAACCTACAGTTTTGTTGTCTCTTGGAATTTCTACCAGGTCCTGTGTGGCGTTCTTATCTAATGCCTTCATTTCATCCTTCATTACTTCTTTCCATTTATCAATGTTAGAACCCTTCACAGCTTCCTGATAGCACGAAGGTTCATCAT
This sequence comes from Picea sitchensis, assembly GCA_010110895.2. NCBI lineage: Eukaryota > Viridiplantae > Streptophyta > Pinopsida > Pinales > Pinaceae > Picea > Picea sitchensis. Next base: position 26,534 of record SNQJ01S0079601.1, on the reverse strand, counting down.
CATTAGTACTCAAAGAAACTGACGAAACAAAATCATCATACCTTCTTGGAGGATTTTCGACCCGTGTAGATCTCCTTAGGGAATTTTGTGGCTCATCCACATTCTGTTGATTGTTATCATCAACCATATCTTCCTCTGCAGGAAATTCTTCATGAATATCTTCATAAAATTGTTCATGTTCACTTTCATTTGTATTTGAACTGGTTTCAAAATGAATCTGTTGATACTTAGGTACTTCTTCCTATTTCATTTGAACATCTACATATGATTTGATGATAGATGATTCATCAAATATTACATCTTTGTTAATGGTGATATTGTGGGCAGTAGGATCTCACAACCTGTACCCCTTAATACCATCACCATATCCAACAAAGATAAGCCTTTTTTATTTTGGATCTAGTTTAGAAAGTTGATGTTTTGGAATTAGAGCATAGGTTTCACAACCAAAAACTTTAAGATTGGAATAATTACAAGGGTGACCTTTCCATACCTCTTCAAGAATTTTTCACTCTATTGTTGTTGATGGTGATCGATTCACCAGATTACAAGTTGTAGTTATTGCTTCTTCCCACAGTTCCTGCTGCAAGTTGGCGTTACTTAGGATACTCCTTGCTCTCTCTAGAAGAGTCTTGTTCATGCATTCAACAACTATGTTTTGTTGAGGAGTATAGGCAATAGTTTTATGCCTATCAATCCCAAACTCCTTGCAATAGTTCTCAAATTCCATTGACATAAATTCACCACAATTATTAGTTCTTAAATATTTAATGGACCTACTAGTGCTCTTTTCCACTAAAGCTCTAAACTGCTTGAAAACTGTAAATACATCAGCCTTACTCTTCAACATATAGACCCAAACCTTCCTAGAGAAATCAACTATAAAAGTTACAAAATATGATGATCCTCCATATGAAACAGTAGGGGATGGTCCCCAAACATCATAATGAATATAATCAAGGATTCTTTTACTGGTGTGTCTTCCGGTTTTAAATCTCTGCCTATTATGTTTTCAATTAATACAGTGCTTGCAGAAATCTAACTTTAAAGACTTTAGACTAAGAAGTAACTTGCGATCAGATAATACCTTTAATCCTTGTTCACTCATATGGCCTAACCGTTGATGCCATAGTCGAACAGAATCACTATCGTTCTCAGATACCGTTGTCGCATGATATGACTCAGTTCTTACTTCTAACAGAAACAGGTTACCAACCTTCTTCGCTTTCATAACCAGTAGGATTCCTTTGTATACCTTCATAACTCCACCTTGAACAATACTCGTATATCCTCCAGTGTCTAAGACCCTCAAAGAAATTAGGTTCTTCCTAAGCCTAGGTACATGTCTCACATCAGTTATTATTTTAACAGTTCCATCAAACATCTTAATTCGAATGCTACCAATTCCCACAACTTTACATGATATGTCATTTCCCATGTAAACAATTCCATCATCTATAGACCGGTAAGTAAAAACTGAGTGTCTATGAAGACACGTGTGATTTGAAGCACCGAAATCTAATAACCACTGTTGATCATGACGTGAACCAATACTAATTGATTAAACTTCATCAATCATATCTGAACCTGTTGTTGAACCTGTTTCGGTTACATTTGCTTCCTTCATCTCTCTTTTGGAGAGTCGTCTTTAGAGGCTTGTTGTCGCTTCCAAGAGTCCTTCTTCAGGTGTCCAGATTTGCCACAAAACCAGCACTTAAGCTTGCTCTTTTTTCCCTTCTACTTTGACCAAGATAAATCCCTCTGACCGTGTCCTCTTTCTTTAGTTTACCTCTGACCATCATCGCCTCAGATGTAGAGGTTTCTAGATTGGATTTATTCCTTGTTTCCTCAGACAGTAAAGCTCCAACAATATCATCAAACTCAATATTTTCTGTTGAACTGAAACTAATAGAGGTAACAAAGTGATCCCATGATGCGAGAAAAGAACAAAATAATGTAATTGCCTTATCTTCAGATTCAAATTTCACTCCCATGCTAGTCCACTGAACTAAGAGAGTATTAAACGTATTTAAATGATCATCTATTTATGTACCTTCCTTCATGCGCAAACTGTACAATTGTCTTTTCAGGAAGATCATGTTTGTCAAAGATTTCGTCATATACAAGCTTTCCAGCTTCGTCCACAAATCGGTTGATGTCTTCTCCGAGACAATATTGAACAGAACATCATCAGCCAAACATAGGCATATGGCACTCAGTGCTCTCGCATCAATCTCATCTAACTCATCATCTGAAATGGTCATGGGTTTCTTTGCTTTTCCCAAAAGTTCCTTCACCATGCATTGTTGCACGAGCAGATTGTGCATCTTAACCTTCTAGATCTCAAAATTGTTCTTGCCATTGAACTTCTCGATTTCGAATTTAGCACTCTGAGTTTTCTCCATTAGTAGTCACTATGTTGCTTCTTTATAATGAATTTTATAATACTTATACACATTTCTTGATTCTGCTCACGAAAGGAATGAAAGCTCACGAAAAAACAAAAAAATGAATGGATCCTTCACGTTATATGCAGAAAATAAAATATTAGCAAAGATTTACCATACCTAGCGCACCCCTTATGAGAAGATTCCAGCGTTGATTCCAGATCGTGGGAAAATCACAAGTCCACCCTCTAGATCGACGCTCCCTTTAATAGGCAAGGTGGGAGTTGATTTTTGATCGACGCTCCCTCTAACAATGGATCATCAGTGCTCCCCCTAGAACTGTTTCCCAACATTGATCCACGATCAACGCTCCCTTCGCAATGGTAGCCAAAACGTTGATGTGAAAATCGGTGCTCCCTTGCAAAAGACGGCACTACTCGACACCCTATCATCATTTCTTGTTTTCAGCAGCTTCCATATCGGCTTCCAACTCATCTATTATACCATTTTTTTATTAATCTATCATTTAAACATGATCTAGTATGCAGTGGAAAACATTTCCAGAATAGATCAAACACAAAACGCAATAATTTATGTGGTTCACCCAAATATTGAGCTACATCCACCAAGAAGGTATTAGTTCTCTTCTTATTCAAAGCAGGAGGATTACAACAGGCTCACGCATCCCTCTCTCATCCTTACATTATTTCCTCAATTCCCTTTATGCCTCTACGAGCTTACATCAATAATGAACAGAATTAGATTAGTTACATAATTGTTTTCTAAACTTGTGCGTTCATACCAAATTGGTAGATTTGGTTGAACAGACTACTACAAAATAGGCTCCTACTAAATCTACCCATATCTACCGAATCTGGGAAATTCGTTGGCATATTCAACAGCACCTGAGTTGTTTAGTCGGAGCTGTTAGAAATTCGATTGATGTCCTTCCAAAGTCGAATAATTCAAAACATACGCACGCAAAACTATTTTTGAAGTCCGTTCAAAGCCTCAAATACGTACCAGTGATTGTTCAGACTGGGACAGATGAAGGTTGGACCACCAAAGACGATGCAGGCCTTCGGAAGGTTCTTTTTCTGCAATATCTGTGCCCATGTCTCTAAGGTGTTCGTGCATTTTTATACAGTTTTTACTATCCAGATCGACAAGACACTTGTTCTCTAGGGTCCGAAGACCCAGCCTTCCTTCCCACCCACATCTGTCCCATATTCTTATGGCGGTATCCATCTCTTCTCCTATGAAGAAACAGGAAATGTCCAAGAATATTTGCTTCTCCATTACATCTCGAGGGTCGTACCTAATTACGCCATACACCTATTGACAATGGGCACATTTAATGATATTTTAACCATAAATTTCAATCGTATGGTTATCAATTGAAAATGCTAGCATATTCTTCGTCGTCCATCCAAATCAATGAACAAGATCTTATGTTCATAACTTTCTATCATTTTTAAAATCTTCCATTAACTTGTTTACTTTTTAACATTTACTTAATATGATTAAGAAATTATTGTGTGACCATCTAATTGCCACGTTCAAATGATTAATAAACTTAATTGAAATTACAAATTTACTCCACTATTAACTTTTTATCATTTTACAGTATTAGATTTACATTTGTTCCATGTTTACTTATGGAAGCCGCATAATTACAATCGTTTCATATTCTTCAAATTTTTCATAAGCCTTTCGGCGTTCACCAACAACCAGTTAGTGGTTGTGCTAGTTTTGTAGCTAATTTTAAGTCTGTTATGTATATCTTCGAGAACTATGTGATCTATTCATGATCAGTTTGTGTAACTGAATGATAGATGTTATATATGCGAGCATACCCATAGAGGTGTGAGTACAATGTGAGTGCAAGTGTGTGCAAGGTGTGTAGAGAGCAGAGTGTGTGTGAGGAGGGGATGATTGTATGCATGTGTTGGCTATTGTAATTCTCCCTTGAATAATAAGAATACAGACTATGTCGGTTTTTCTCTCATTGGGTTTCCACATAAATCATTGTGTCAATTGTGGGATTGATGTACTTGATTTAATACATGTTTGATTTAATGTGTGTTTGATCTAACTCATTTATGCTCTGATTTTATGCTATGTTTTTCTTCTGCTGCCTAACAAATAGGAAATTTTCAACAACTTGTTCAAATCCTATTACAGGATTACACTGGTGGCAGAATAGCTCTCGAGATTACACTAGTGGCAGAATATCTCTCAAGAGTGTTGTGGATTGAGGCTTGTTAGCTTGTAAATAGAAGACTATGCAATGCTCAATTTTGTAAGAACATTCATATTGCGAGATGTAATTAAAATTAAGCTACCTGACAGAAGGGTAACTTTCATTGGTTAATACATCACATGGGTGATGAGACTGTTTTTGTTGTATTGATTAGAGTGTACAAACCAATTGGCATGTGGCCATAAAGAAATGATATGTCAGCTTTAATCAAAACCAGAAATGAAAATGAAGTTCTATCCTTTACCTCCAGTTTATTATGTAAACCAAAATTTTCTTCAACTTTTTTTTGTTCCATCGTTTGTAAAGTATCTAGTTATTTTGTTTATAGTATTTTTCCAATTTTGATTTGTTAATTTGTTCTATAGCAATATTTTAGTGACCTTATTCCTTTTTATATGCTCTTGTGAATACAACATTTTATTGTTTCAGACTTGTTGACAAGTGTGAAACTCTTTGTTGAGTATATTGATATTTAAGAAATTGGAAACATATGGGTATCTACTCTCTTAATGGACATTCTATTTCTAGATAGGGATATAATTCATGAAAGTGCTACAATGTGGGTCATTCTTACACTTGCATATTTATTGAAATTTGAGGAAATTGCAAACATAAACTTTGTTACATAATTTCTAACTACTCTAGTTTGTAATAGTGACATAGGTACTTTGCAATCCATAACTATTTACGGTGGTTCTAGTGGACATATACCTTTATTAAGTTGTGTTGAAGTAGACATATCAAAACTTATAGAAGAATTTAAGGATTTATTTACAATACACAATCCATACCAAGTAGCTTTGGACTGATTGTTTAGAGTTGATGATATCAAGGTCGGTGCAACTTCTTGCAAATTAACACATGCCTTAGCCATGTGCTCCTTCCTTGGCACTAGGAGTTTTATGTAATTCCCCTCCTTGCCCAACTCTAAAGCCAATAATTCAAAGCCTTGGTTAGCTCTCTAAAGCCAAGCAAAGGAAATCAACCTACATAAATGAGATTTTTTCAATGAGTGGAAGCCATCCTTTAGTTGGATCTTCTATCCTCAAAACCAAGAAGAAAAACCCTTATTCTATTTTAGCGCACTTTGATTGGAAATTTGCAGGCCTTTAATCTGGCCCAAGAGCTATAGAAACTTGGGTAGAAAAGCACTCGTCGCCCAATATTCATGGATATGTATTTTCATTTTCCTTTGGCCAAGGTTATTTTGTGTTTCTTTTTCTCAATGGGGAGGAATGTGACTTGATTTTTCATTATGGACGGACCCTATTTCATTGGATTCGAGTGAAGGTTCTTATCTCCTTGGTCTCTTGACTTCAATCCAAAAGAAAAGATCAAATCAGCCTAGTGTGGGTTAGGCCACCTCATCCCCCTCTGGTATTTTGGGACGATAGTTCTCTAAGATATATTGGGAACTAACTAGGTCGATTTTTAATCGAGTAGAGACAAAAGAAATGTGTGCCCTATGCGTGAATAAGTGTGGTGGTGGACCTAGAGAAGGGTCAAAGGCATTGCAAATCAATATAGATGGATGGAGCCTCCAACAAGCCCTAGATTATGAGCAACTTCCTTTTAAGTGCAATGTGTGTTGTGTTTATCGAAATTTTGCCAAAATCTATCAAAAAATTCAGGAGAAACATCACCCTCCAAAGGAGTCATCAAATAAATATTATGAGTTCAAGCCAACACCTAGTAGGTGTAGAAATTCTTAGTGCAAGAGGCCTCAACAATCAAATCCATCCCAAGAGGGACCATCCAAAATAAGAAATAACAAATTCTAAGTTCTTGGGAGTCTAGAAGATTCGAAGAAGGAAATCGATAATGATCTGTAAACTATTGTGGATATTTCAATGGAACAATTCATCACAACAAATCTTGTAATATTATGAAATATTGGATTATGTAATTTATTTCCTTAGATCCCAAATCAATTATTACTAGCTTAGTGCTCAAATTTATGAAAATAACATAAATATGAAAATGAAAGAAGAGGCAATTGAACACACCATCCAAAAAAATGAATACAATATGTATCCTGGGAAACTCGATACCAAAGAAAACCTAGCTAGAAGGTGATGCATATGCTCTTCTATATTTTTTTCATTTATGAAAAAAAACAAGTACAAGGAAAGGGGCACTCACTATGGAGTTGCCTTTGACATTGTGGCATGAACGACTACTACAGAATGGGCCTACCTCCTATGTTATGCTCTCAAAATACGACTCCTATATGCTTTACTCGACTATGGAACAAGTACAATGCTAAGGAATGGAGCCTTTTCTTCTCCTAGTAGTCCAATATTTAACATAGCTCGATAGTCATCTAGGGTTAGGTTTTTACATCCTCAGCCCTCAATTAGTGATAAAGTTTTGGACCTTTTAGAATCTTCTTGAAATTCCACATGTGGCTATACCCACATGTGTGAGTAATGATGGCTAATGTGGCATCAACTCATACCATGGTGGTAAACAAGGTAGGTCAACTTGTGAGAGGCATAACTTCCGCATATGAGCTATGATTGAGTTGAGATGACTTTCGCACTGTTAGAAAGGTCTCAGTGTATAGAAAAATGTTAAGGGGTTGGAAGCTATGCTTCCAAAGTTTTGACCACCCAAAATTCTATTTGATGCCTCAAAATGGCTTGGGAAGGTTCCAGGCCCCAAATTTCCAAAATGGGACATGCCACTAAAATGTGCCTTCCAAGCCAATTCCTCCAATTTTTCCACCTAGAAAGTACTAAGATAGATGAAAAATTATATAATTATCCAATCTAGATCAGAGAGGGAAGAGGATTTATTGAAATATCTCATCTCTAAAACAAATCATCCTCAAGGTGGTGAGGACCCATCCAAGTCCCAAGTGGATCTTCAGGTTAATGCCCAAATAGGAATAGAAGAGAAACAAGTAGAGGAGGGAGAGGAGAAAACAAAGGATGATGTAGATGAAGCAAAGGAGGACGAAGTGGAGAAAGAAAAAGGAAAGGGTGTAGATCCTCCCATTATTGTAGTGTCACATGCTCATCTGTATGAGACATTTGAATCTATTTCTTTCACCGGAGTCCTGAAGAAAGCCCCATATCCCTCCCTTCCTCTCACAAGGGGAAGAAAATCAAGTTGGGATCAAAGAGAAAATGAGGTCGAATCAAATATTATCTTGGGCCATCATTTAATCCTAGATTTTCCCCTATTTAGTGGGGGGGGGTAATCATTTGTAATTGATAATTATGTATTGTTTATGCATCATATTATTCAAGCAATTTTTAAGAATTTTTCCTTGTGCTCAATAATATGAAAGAAAAAGTTTATGTGGGAAATCTCACTAGCTTCTCTTTTCCCAACTCTTCGATGAGGAGAAGGAAATATTTGCAAGTCATGATCTTGCTTCTTAATATTTTTATTAACGATTTGTTTAGTTCAGATACAACCTTTTTTAATACAACTTTAACCATTTCAATTAATAATATTAATAGTTTAATTAAATAATCAATAATAATTGAATTAATCAAAATAATAATATCATTAATAATACAATTTTGATGCTAAAGTGATGTAATTGTGATGCTAAAATGATGTCACCATGATGCTAATATGACAAAAAAATATTTAATTACGATAAAAAACAATGTTAATTAGATAATTGTGTTGCTAAAATGACACATAATTGAAGCAATACAAAGTGCGTAAGACGCAAAAGTGATGCAAAAGTTCCATTTTTCATTGTTGACATGGCACTAAAAATTGAAAATATGTCACTAGACCAACACTGACAATCTCGATAATTTACAGTGCATAATGACCAAAATAGAAGCAAAAACACATTTCTTATACAAACACAACATGAAAACTTATTTTCCCAAGCATTTTAAATGCACAAGAGACGTAAAATTGACAAATGGTAGAAGTGCATGTTGAGAAAATCGACACAAAAATGATGCTTCAAGGAGCATGTGTCTATATATTCAATGTAAGTTTGATTGAAATTTGAAGAAAAACATGGTGCACCCATTAGCATCAAGTTCTATGTCTTGTAAACTTGACTTTTTTATTGTGAAATTGCACTACTATTTATTTTTCAAAAGGAAAAAAATGTAATTTTCATTCAAGTAAAATAATAATTACGATCATTAGGTGTTGTGATGCTTCTAAAAAGAAGGCATTGAATAGTTCTTATGTGTCTACATAAATCACAGTTTCCCATCAGAACTTAGAAAGTAAAAAATGACTCCTTTTGGAGTGTATAGTCCTTTCGTACATAAACAGGAAACAGATTCATGTCTTCTTAACAGAACATGGAATCCACATACATTCATAAATCAACAAGTGTAGTATTCCTCAATTCTACCAACTGACTGTGATGTCCTTTAGTAATTATAAAATTATTTTCAAGTATTTCCAAACCTTCTTTGGAGAGTTTGTCGATAATTTTGTTTTGTTCTCTATAAATATGAGAGAAGCTAATATTTTGAAATTTACTGGCAATATCCATCGGCTAGTATGAAATCAGAATGAGTTTGATATTCATCACCTGTGCCTCGCCTTTCATCCACTTGATAATCAAAAGGGACTCATTGAATACCCACAATGTAACTAGCCCTCTGTCCAAAAAAAAAAATTAATAAGTAGAATAATGTCATGTGTTTGCCCTATTGTTTGTACCCGAACTCAAATTTACTTTGAAATTTGAAATAAATGAGATTTGGAAAGATGGAGACTAAAACCAATCCCAATAGTTTGTCCATCACCTTGGCAAGCACCATCAAACTACCACTAAGGTGTGGATGGGTTTAATTTAAGCTCTTTCAGGATCCTTGGGTGAGAATGACTTGGGGCCATCTTAAAATGAGGAAGGAGACTCAGTACTTGTGCAATGATTCTAAATAATGGCATAATTATGTCTTCAAAAAGTGTTGTGTTCATTGCGAGCCAAATACCCCATATGATCAAGTAAGGCAATGCACGTAGCTCCTCCAATTCCTTCCTAGCAAACCAAGTTCTAAGAAAGTCTTTCGAGTTAATACCATTCCATAATGAATACATTTTCATGGATGTTTATACCTCCTACCATACATGTGACGTTGTTGAGAAACTTAGAAAAAGGTGTGTATCGGATTCTTCCTTAGAGTTACAAAGTGGGCATCGACTCAACCCCTATTTTTCCCTCCTTTGCAGCTTATCCCAAGTTAACACTTTATCAAATAAAGTTAGCCACATGAGGACCTTTCTTTAGTCGGCACCTTTACCTTCCATATTTTCGTCCACCACTAGCAAACATCCCTGTCACCTCTACTGCAAAATCTTGGTAACCCAATTTAACTGAGTAGATACCCCTCGGCTTATTATAATTCCAAACGAGTTCATTGGGGACTTCTTTAATTCTAATATGGGCTCACTTTGACTCATTTAGAAATTGATCCCCATAGGGTCTATATTCTCATGTTATCCCAATTTCCTAAGCACTCTGCCAACCTTGTATCAATAAAGTAGTCTATGTTGGATTGACTAAATGATTGAGTGAATGTATTGCCTAATCTCTGAGCATTGTAATCACTTTTGTTGGAAGAAAAACCTCCCTACGATATCCTATAATGGCATGTAAGCCAATTCTAAATTTTGTACCATCTCCTACTCACCACGCTAGGAGTGGGTCAAGCACTGGAAAGGATAATGTCACAACTTTCCACTTAATTGGCATGTTCTGAATTGGCTTATGTTCCTTCTTGATCCAATCAATGGTTGTGAGGTGAGATATGTATTTATGATTCAATATTCTTCCCCAAAAATTATTTTTGGTGAGTGTTGCTTACAGAGATTTTTTCGCTAGGGAGAACCCAAAGGAATGAAGGTTCTTGAGGCCCCATCATCCATGTTCTTTGGGAGAATATAGCACCTTCGAACTCACTCAATGAGACCCCTTAACCTTATTGTCACCATGCCAAAGGAAATTGAAACATGTTTTATGAGATTTCTCCAACACGCCTTTTGGTATATGTACCAATATGATCCAATAGACAGGGATGGCTTAAAAAATGGACTTAACTAAAACCAAACACCTGCCTCGAGAAAACCAAATTTTGCACCATATATTGATATTTTTATCCATCCTCTCGACTAGCCACCACCAATATTTATTACCATATCCATTGGGTCTAAGAAGGAAACCCAAATATTTGAACCCTAAATTGAAATCAAGATGTTGAAAAGGAAATAATTGTTCAATTTATCTACCCGGACCCTCATCTAGACCTACCATTGTAATGGTCAAATTCTCCTCATTAATCTTCGTTCTTGTATCCAAGTTGAAAATACAAAGGATCTCCCTGAGTTTTGTACCCTCCCTTGCAGTCCTATCCAAGAACAATGGGACATCATCGATAAAGAGTAAGTGAGACAGGGATTCTTCACCAATTTTGATTCCTTTCACCTTCCTTGTCCTTCGAGCCTCCAAAATACATATGCTCAATCCTTATGCTAAAAGAAGGAAAATATATAGTGGCAAGGGACAACCTTGTCTTAAACCTTTTGATGGACTGAAAAATTTGGAGTCTGTTTGTTGACCAAAATTTGGTCACCTATATGTTCCCACTCTTGGAATAATAAAAAAAAATGATATCAGAAGATGAAAAATTTTGAACTCTTATAATTTCTCTGTGTATCCCTCAGTCTCGGCTTTGCCACGTGTTTTTTGGATCGAAAACCCGATTTTGTATGCTCAAGATATCCAGGTTTCTGTCAAATAGGAAAAAGGGTGCTACTTCTATGTGGAATAAAGCTAATCTCTTGGAATTGCATTTAAATTTTTGAGTCCACGACCCTGGTTTTCTTCATTAATTTTCGGACCCAATACCCTTAAAAATCTTCTTGTTCTGGGTTCAAAACCCATAAAAATCATCATTTTATTTCTCACGAGCACCCATCATTCTCTCAATTCCCCTCACTTACTTCACCTCTCCAACACTTAATTTATTTTTTAATCCATTAAGTGTTCAATCGGACTCACTTAGCGGACTCATATTTTTCCCTACCCCCTCACCCTCTCCACTCCCTTACCCCCTTACCTTCCCTTCATCCATACTTAGATTATTTTTAATTCCAGGACTCATGGACTTACCAACCCCCTCACTTCCCTCACTCCCTCACCCCGTGAGTCTGTGACCCATATTTCCCACCCCTCTCAAATTATCTCCCACTTAAACTCTCATCCCACACCCCCTCACCCTCTCCACTCCCTTATCCCTCATCCCACCACTCCATACTTAGTTTTTTTTTTTTCTAAGTCCTCTCGGACTTGCAAGGTGGACTCTCGGACTCACCCTGTGAGTCTGGTGACTCACCCTCACCCTGCGAGTCTGGTACCTATAAACAACCCCCCTACCTCACCCTACATCACTTCTCCCCTTCCCTAACTACCCTTTCCCTTCCACCTCTCTCATTCCACCCTCCTCCCATACTTAACCCATTAACCACCTATTTTATAACTTAATTTTTTATTCACAACCAATATAAATTTTACATATTGCAACCTGTGGAGGAATGCCACATGGCATCCAATAATATGCTTACACATGGCAATTTTATGAGAGTGACAACTTTCACACTCTTATTGGATACATACAAAATATTTTTGACCCATCATATGAATACACGTGGCATCTCATCATTGGTGACATGTGGCAGCTTATCAGGTAATGACACGTGGTGAATTGTGAATGGTTGACTCATCAGTGACTGGCCATGAGGTGGAGGATGATTTGTTGACATAAAAAGACACGTGGAATATCATCATTGGTGACATGTGGCAGCTTATCAGGTGATGACACGTGGTGAATTGTGAATGGCTGACTCATCAGTGATTGGCCATAAGGTGGAGGATGATTTGTTGACTAAAATATTATCATTTGATTGATTTTCCAAGGGAGGTTGACCCATTAAGCTCCATTATCTTCCTTTCATGTTTCTTACTAAGTGTGTATTGCATTTAGTATTATATGCTATTAAAACTCATATAATCCCATGCATGTGGGATAACACTTTACCACAAAAAAATCCATTTTTTATGGAAGAGCATGAAATTCAATCCAAGGGCCCACATTTGCACATCAAACTTGATCGACAATGGTTGAGTCATGAACTTTTGAAGGCCATATCTTGAGCTTCGGGTGTCGGAATTGCGCCAATTTTATACCGTTGGAAAGGTATTTTGACGAAGAAATTGTTGGTGAAGGTTTGAAGGTTTTAAATTTGCTACATCGTTTCAGCAAATTAAAATATCATTCAAATTCAGTTTCTTTAATGGGCCTTCATGACAACTCAACTTCACGAGCTCGTATCTTGAGATCCAGGCGACGGATTTGGAAAAAATTTATATCATTTGAAATATAAGATGATGAAAATCACATATGAAGTGCTTTATATGGATGAAATTTTTATTACCACTTCCAAAATTTTAAAACACAGTCCCCCTTATTTTAGAGGGAAATTAATTAAATTTTTAAAATAAAAGTTTATTTAAAAAAAATTGTTAATAAAAGAAAAGGGACCCATTTTGAATATGTGTATATTAATGATGTAAGTTCATTAATAAGGAATTAATGAGGATTTAATTAAAGAGAATACTTCAAGAAAATAATCGTACGAGAATTTCAAGAGGAAAAACCCTAACTACTCAAATAGTTAGAAGATCTCATTTTAAAAAGAGATGAAGGGATTCATCAAAGGCTCCACAATCAGAATTATCAAAGGGGCAAGGAAGAAGATCAAAGAAATAAGAAGGTACAACCATGAATAAACAACCAAGCTTCTGATCAAGGAAAAGAAATCTCCATCTTCTCTACTCTTTCTATTCCTCTACACCATTTCTCATAACTTTATGCTTGAGTCTCTTAGTTGGGTACAAGGATGAGTTCTTGAGTTTCTTCTTGTATTCTTCCAAAATATGTTTCTTGTATGATCATGGAGTATTTACAGCCATATACATGACTGTCAAAGCTTTTGTAATGAAGAACATTTTTCATGAATAAAATCCACAAACAATTGTTTCGGGGTTGATTTCAATTGTATCTTGTAACTTTGAGTCTTAAGTATGAGGTATTTGAGATTGACCTATCAAATTATGTTTTGATATTGATATTAGTACTCTTTTAAAATTATTTGAGATGATCAAATTATTTTCTCCTATTTTTTTAGAAGAAGGCATGGATGCTTTTATATATGATTAAGAATATTGTGTATGTGATGTGGATCGCAAAGAAATTCTGATGTTGAAGCCCTCCTTCAATCATTTATTACTATAAAGAGACTTCTTGCTGCACATAAAGATTATATTAGGTTATTGAAAACCATTTTATTTCATAATTTCAAGTAATAAATATTTAGGGTTTGTTTCCTTAGCATTCTCTTGATCCAAGATATCACGGATATATCTTTTAGCCAAATAGGAGTACCACCTCTCTAAAAACGTAGGGGGATTCATATCCTCGTGAGGTTGTTGTTTTAGTCATGATGGATTCAAGCGTCAACATTTTTGGCGACCATACTAGGGAGACATTTATTTTCAATTTATTTGACGCCTTGCTTTAGATTAGATTGAAGAACCAGAAATCCCCATGGCTCAAATTTTTGAAAAGAAGATTCAGGAAAATTGTTGTTTGTTTTAAGTATGTTGCACCTTTTTTATAATTTCAAAAAGACTTGAGAAGCACCGAAGATTTGGGAGAATGAACTCCCTGGAAACTCAATTGGAAAGACTCAAAATGAATAATTGCATTCATGTCATGATGCTCCTTTAAATTCTTAATCAAGCCCATCAATGGCTTTACGAGACTTAGCAAAAGGGAGAAATACCCAAAGAAGGAGGTGATTTCATAAAACTCCTTTAAATTTAATAGAAGTAGATTTTCAAATGTTTGGCATTTCTATTGAAAATTTTTCTACATTCTTTGAGGATGCTTCATAAGATGCAGAGAAACACTTGTTTAATTTTAAAAGTACATGTCATGATTTCAACCTCAATGAAGACAATGTTACATGTAGATTATTTTTACAAACTCTGCAAGGGAATTCTCTTGAATGGTATAGCTCATTAATACCTAACTCCATTACCAGTTGGGATGTGTTAGAAGATTCATTTGCAGAAAATTCCATCCCAAGAGTGCATTCATATGTTTTTGTTGATTCAAATGTTGTTTCCCACCCACCCTCTCCCATATGGACACAAGAAAATGAAATGAATGATTTGGAAGTAGAATCTAATCAAGCATTGGAATATTTTTCTGAATCTAGTCACATGGCTGAAAATGAAAATAAGAATTCTGATTTGCAAGAGAAAGACTTCAGCCTCTCATACACTCCATATGAATATATTTTCAACAACAAGTTTGAGAATGAAATTGAGGAGCCTCCACCAAATACACAAGAATATTTCAACCTTGTAATAGATGATGAAAAGCCTCAAGAGCCTTGGCAACAAGAACAATTGGTGGAATAAATGAATCTTCATAAAAATGATGAACAAGATGGCCATTACATGAAGGAAAAGTATTTTCAAGAGATTGCTGATGAATCAATAATATTGGATGTGGACAATCATAAGGAGAGAAATGAAAGAATGTTATGATTGAAAACTCTCCATCCAATCAAAGAAAATAATATTTTTGAGCAACCAATAATTGATTTCATTCAATTATGGTTCCAAAGCATTGTTGGATAAGCAACACAATCAGATCCTCAGCACACCTTGTTCAATATTTCTCTAGTACATATTGAGAATACCCATGACTCAATGGTACAAGTTTCAATATGTTCCATAGTAATGGAGTTCATTCCACAAATCAAATCAATGTTTGAATGGCACCACTGGAAATTTTCCTACACCTAAGGTGCCCCTTTCTTTCAAGTAAGTTAGGGTAGGTAGATCATGTATGTACATATTTTGTTTATTTAGTTCAATTTTGCCCAATAAGGTAGTCTTTATATCGAAGTTTGAAGATAACTCCATGAAAGAAGTGAATTACAAGAATTTATTTTGAAGATGACTCCATAGCCCAATGGATAAGGAAACTGGTCTTGAGATTTTGGTGTTCTCAGCAACCCACAGGGGTCACTATCCCGCAGTTGGAGCCAGTTGTTGACCAAAATTTGGTCACTTATATGTTCCCACTCCTCGAATAATAATAAAAAAATGATATTGAAAGATGAAATTTTGTTAACTCTTATAAGTTCATTGTGTATCCCTCAATATCAGCTTTGCCACGCATTTTTAGGATAACAAATCTGAGTTCATATGCTCAAGATATCCAGGTTTCCTTCAAATAGGAAAAAGGGTGCTACTTCTATGTGGAATAAAGTTAATCTTTTGGAATTGCATTTAAATTTTCGAGTCCACGACCTTGGTTTTCTTCATTAATTTTTCGGGCCCAAGACCCTTAAAAATATTCTTGTGTCGGATTCGAAACCCATAAAAATCTTCATTGTATTTCTCGCGGGCACCCGTCATCCTCTCAGACTCACCCTCACCCATACCCCCTCACCTCCCTCACCCTGTGATTCCACTTCCTACAAACTAGCTCACCCTACGTCACCCCCTCACCTCCACTCCCCTCATTTTCCCCCTTCCCTAACTACCCTTTCCCTTCCCCCTCTCTCATTCCACCCTCCTCCCATACTTAACCCATTAACCATCTATTTTATAACTTAATTTTTTATTCACATCCAATAAGATGTTTACATATTGCAACCTGTGGAGGAATGCCACATGTCATCCAATAATATGTTTACACATGGCAAGTTTATGAGAGTGACACATAGCAATTTTATGAGAGTGGCACATGTCACACTCTTATTAAATACATATGGAAAAAAAATTACCTATCATACAAAGACACGTGACATCTCATCATCGATGACATGTGGCAGCTTATCAGGTGATGACACATGGAGAATTGTGAATGGATGACTCATCAATGATTGGGCATGAGGTGGAACATATGGCAGAGTTTTGACCTATCATACAAAGACACATGGAATCTCATCATTGGTGACATGTGGCAGCTTATCAGGTGATGACACATGGAAAATTGTGAATGGATGACTCGTCAGTGACTGGGCATGAGGTGGAGGTTGATTTACTTTCCAAGGGAATGTTGAGGAAAATATATGGAATGATCTTGCTCAAGCATTTTTAGATATTACTTGGCTAAATCAAGATAGACAGGAATATCACCCTATGTTTATAGCCATCAAAAATTGTTTCCTAATCCACAAGTATTGGTTATAAGGGCTTAGGTTGATTTTTTATAAATGAAAGATTGTTGAAAAAATCAATGTTATGTAATTTTCTGAATATAACAGATGCAGAAATAAATGTAGAGACTGAAGTAAAAATACCAATTCAATAATCAACACATATGAGACATAAAGCAATCGCTTATTTCATTCAAATTTATCAAAAGAATCGTTATCTTTACAAAATTCCCTGAGGAAGTTTGGACCAAAGTCAAACTTAGATGTCCCCGATGAAAACCATACAAAAGGACTTTTGATAGAAAGTAAAAGACTGAACTTTAAAATTTGGATCAACTTTCCACAGATTGTTGCCCACTCGACTTTGCACAATATCCTTTATCAGTCATGAAATTTAATTCACAAACACACAAGTCTACACAGACTATCAAAGATAGATCAACACCTCTGAAAAGAAAGTGTCTGAATGATGTAATTCAGCCTTGAATCTTGTTGTCTACAATAGGACCCTGCTATCATAAAATAGAATTAGGCTTTTAATGAATTAAAGAATGAATTAACACTGAATTATCTCAATAAAACTCAAGAGCATACCTCAATATGCTTTACCCTTCTATCATCCTCTTGGTCCTCCTTCTCTTTTTGTCTTTAAGCAATCAGAATTAGTTGAAGTAGTTAAACTACCTCTTTAGTTAAGTTAACTAAAACTCAACCAATTTTTTAGTTTGGGGGGGAATTAATAAAATGATAATAAGGGTCTTTAATAAATAATAACTAGTAGGTGGGACCCCTTGTGACTCCCTTTAGTTTCTTTAACAAGCATAACACAACTAGTTATTCAATTAAAAACATCCCTCCTTGTCGCTCCCATCATCACTCTCATAATTGACAATTAATATCAATGATATTTGAAACCATAACCAAAAGTATAATATCCAACATATCCAAAAAATAGTGTGTTTTCCAAAAAAACTTCAGAAGTCAACTGTTCTCAACAATCAATAAATAAAAACACTTAAAACCATATTTGCCACTCTGGAAGGCAATTTTCCCCTTGTTGTTGTTGTCTCCTTTTGATTTCTATGAATTTTCCTTAGGCTGTGTGGAGCCTTTAGGCCTAATCTCACTGATAACATGAGAGAAATCATCCCTCAAATGCATGCGGGATGAAATGGATTTGGCAAAGTCATTTGAGGGAGAGGAAGGGGCAGCAACAACTTTTTCTTTATCAGGAGCATGGTGGGCTTCATTTTTTAACCTCTTGCTTGTGTGGGAAGACTGTACTGGTGAGTGTGCAGGGGAAGCTTGGACAATTTGGTTAACCAGTGGAGGAGGAGCAGGTAAAGACAAATTGGGCCAGCCACGATGTTGGGAGACTGCTAGGTGGACAATCTCTTGTCATTCGTCGTTTTCAGGGACTTCAGGTTGTAATGAGACATGAGGGGGAACTGGGATACCAAGGACATGTGGGGCTTGGAAATGAGGCCTTTCTGGCCTAGGTTGGACCACTCCTTGTCCAATCCAGTTAAAAAATACAGGTTGGAATAGTTGGCTCAACTTTTGTGAGTCTGCATCAAATGTATAGAAAACCTTGGCCTTCTAGGGCCCCTGTTCCAATTTCCTCTTCCCCTGTTACCCCGGCCATGGCTACCTCTACTGAAGAAGCTCATTCTTGTATGCATTAATTATTAGCAACTAGTTTTTTCAACAAACCATACATGACATCTCTTTAAATATGAAACAAAGTTTGGCTCAGCAACACATCCGACTCATGCAATCCAATCCATAAAATCATTTAATACTTGTCAATGAGAAGGGGGTGAATAAGGGTTCTGGGATATATGAGGGATTGTATTGAGCGAAAAGTGGTAAAATGGAGGGGGGTATATCATGATTACTACTCAACAGATCATCAAACAATCAATTGTATTGTAATAAAAAAACAAATCAACTGTAACTCATCCCTATGCCATCCTTCAACTGCTATAATACAAAGTTTTCATTTAACTATAATTTAATTTTAAGAACAGGAAGTGAATAGTGGATCTGGGAAGATGAGGGGACTTGTAATGTGTGGAAAAGTGAGAGAATGACAGGGAAAAAACAAATATTGTTCATAAAACAAATCAAGTAATCAATAAACATAACCTTGTACTCAATACAAAACATACCAACACCAATTCAATAATTATTGTGTATCAAAACTGTTCATTGTTCCACATTTAAATCCCTCAAAAATTTCTCAATTAGAATAGTCTGCAATCATACTCATAATCGAAGCGAATTTCAACGGTCCTGTTAAGAGAATGCTTGGTATCTAATTTCTTTCCTTTCCTTTTAAGAATCGAAAAAAACACACAGCAACATTGATCCGCCTCTATCCATAATACATACCTATAAAAATATCATATGTTGTCCATCAATTCACAATCGACCAAATAAAACATATGCACATGTCCCTTTCCAAATTGAACAGACTTCTAAAACATGTCTGATTTCATATACTCCTCATCATATCAACCAATAAACTCTTGCAATTGAAACCATAGTCAATATAAAACATGAGCTTCATCACTGTTGATGCAATTATTTACAACATGCACGATGCTTCATAATAGATACACATTGAACATAACGAAATAAACACAGTTATCAATTCCATAAATTGCTATGATCTCGATCGGGACTAGTGAAACACACAGTAGTCACCATCTTGCAACTGTAGAACACAGTGATTCAAAGCATAATGAAAAGGAAGCAGCCCTTTGACTGTGTATTATTTCTGATTCCAATACCGAATTTTCAACCAATTTAATCAAATAAAGACGATATAGGTACTCGATGCGACTATCATAACCACTCTTCTTTACAACCAATCTTTGACAACCAAAAATATGCTCGACAAGAGTAAGAACAGTTAGGGATTTTTTTTTAAATCGGGCTATGTCGCAACAAATATAAAGATGTAATTAAGAATGCACTTAGTCATCAATAGCACAGATAACTGGAGGTCCTCAAAACATATTGACCATAGGCAAAGACCCTTCAATGCAATCATAGTAGAAACCATATTGTTCCTTATAACTCTGAGTCTAGGAAATGGCACAACAGTTAGCCACAGAGAAAACAACGACGGGTAGGGTAGAAAAATGATGCACATAGTGCATCTTGCGTTTGTAGAGGAGAAGTGAATGTCCAATGGACAATGAAAGTTACACAAAACACAGAGAGGTATAACCTCTATCAATTTCTTAAGAGTCGAATCATTTGACAATAATGCCAGTGAGGATGCATAACCCAAGGCACAACTTATATCACCCAATAACCATATAGCATGTATATTGACATAATGGCCACCCTAAGACCAAGTTTCAAGATACTTGATGCCAATACCATGTGAATAAGCCCACGACCATGACTATGGAGAAATACAGTAACCAAATGGTTGTCCGAGAAACATACACAGCAACCAAATGGCAGTCTGAATACGACTGGACAGGGTTACCCTCATAACTGTGAGGAAGCAACCAACAAGAATACACAGAGAGAAACCCTCCACCAAAACACTGATCGATAATACCCATATTCATTCAAAATCCATAGAGACCCATCACGATTTTCACCAATAGAACAACCAATGAATGCACAACTCAACCAAACCAATTATTTCACTTTCAAATCAAACAACCACACAGTCATTCTAGAGAGAAAAACCACGCATTTACACAATTGCAATTCTCATGAAAACACAAACCCAAGCATTACTAAGCCATTGTTTGTTCATACACAGAGCGTAATTCATGGATGGGGTGAAAAAGAACCATACATGTAACCAATAGCTTAAGAGGGCAAGTTGGTCGAGAGTTTTCTTCCCAAGCTTGAATCGTGGAGCTTAACCACCAGCAGATCCAAATGCAACAATAACCATACTAGGGTGACAGCTTGATGGGGGGGAGTATGGAGTGACGTGCATTTACTGCACGTCGCTTCCATATCCTATTCTATTCAATTCCGAAGTACAAGACAGCCAACACTCACAATATCATTTAACCATGTCATTAATTTCCAAACCATTGAAATATGTGACCATATTCCTTGCCCAATGCGCTACCAGAAACATTTACGTTAACCCTTTCCAAATCCTTATGTCATACCATATGCATTTCCATATCATATGTGCCCACAATAATTCAAATGAAAATAGCATTGTCACTAACCAACCATTTAATAGTTAGGACTAACACTAACATGTTTACATTTTCAATTGCACATAACTTATAAAATAGCATAACCATAGATTTTTTTCTTTTAGGATTTTTTCCATAACTTTCTTCCCTTTGTTTTGGTTATGTCATTACTAACATATTTCTTGTGCATGTGTAGCCAAGTAATAAATCATGGTGACATTATTAAACATAGAAACTGTAAATATATGCCACTCATAACATAAAAATAAAGCTTTAAATAACATAACATCCCATAAAATGCACCATCCACCTGTCACGATGTCAAATTGAAACCAAGACTGCATTGTCAATCATATAGGATCATGTAAGCAGTATCGAAACAACAACAAAAAATGTGTGATCTTTGAGCCTCCAGTATACAAGGGGGTCCCACATACAAGTATTATATTATTAGCATAGTTTAAAAAATAGGATTTAGCAATACTTTGCAGGCGAAATTCCTCGTTGCAATTTTAATCATCAACAGGGAGGTCGACCCACTAAGCTCCATGATCTTCCTTTCATGTTTCTTACTAAGTGTGTATTGCATTTAGTATTATACACTATTAAAACTCATATAATCCCATGCATGTGGGCTAACTTTTTACCACAAAAAGGTCGAATTTTTATGGAAGAGCACGAAATTCAATCAAAGGGCCCACATTTGCCCATTAAACTTAATCGGCGGTGGTTGAGTCATGAACTTCTGAAGGCCATATCTTGAGCTCCAGGTGTCAGAATTGCGCAAATTTTATACTGTTGGAAAGGTATTTCAATGAAGAAGATGTTGGTGTAGGTTTCAAGGGTTGAAATTTGCTACATTTTCCATGTAATTAAAATATCAGTCAGATTCATTTTTTTTAATGGTCCTTCGTGACAACTCAACTTCATGAGCTCATATCTTGAGATCCAGGCGATTGATTTGGGAAAAAATTATATAATTGGAAAGATAAGATGATGGATATCACATATGAAGTGATTTATATGGATAAAAATTTGATTAGAACTTCCAAAAATTTAAAACACAATCCCCCTTATTTTAAATGTCAATTAATTAAATTTTGAAAATAAAAGTTTATTTAAAAACTTTTATTAAAAAAAGAAAAGGGACCCATTTTGCATATGCGTATATAAATTATGTAATTTCATTAATAAGGAATTAATGAGGCTTGAATTAAATAGAATACTTCAAGAAAAGAATTGTACCGAAAATTCAAGAGAGGAAAAACCCTAACTACTCAAGTAGTTAGAAGATCTCATTTTAAAAAGAGAAGAAGGGTTTCATCAAGGGTTCCACAATCCTAATTATCAAAGGGGTGGGGTAGAAGATCAGAGAAAGAAGAAGGTACAACCATGAATACACAGCCAAGCTTCTGATCAAGGAAAATAAATCTCCATCTT
The DNA here is from genome assembly GCA_010110895.2 of Picea sitchensis. Lineage (NCBI taxonomy): Eukaryota > Viridiplantae > Streptophyta > Pinopsida > Pinales > Pinaceae > Picea > Picea sitchensis. Next base: position 4,020 of record SNQJ01S0079601.1, on the reverse strand, counting down.
CTCTACTATTTCTATTTTTCTACACCATTTCTCATAGTTTTATCCTTGAGTCTCTGAGTTGGGCATAAGGATGAGTTCTCAAGAGTGTTCTTCATGTAGTCTTCCAAAATGCTTTTCTTGTATGATCATGGAGTATTTACAACCATATACATGATTGTCAAAGCTTTTGTAATGAAGAACATTTTTCATGAATAAACTCCACAAAGAATTGACTCGGGGTTGATTTTGATTGTATCTTGTAACTTTGAGTCTTAAGTATGAGGTATTTGAGATTGACCTATTAAATTCTCTTTTGATATTGATAGTAGTACTCTTTTAAAATTCTTTGAGATGATCAAATTGTTCTCTCCTATTTTTTGTGAAGAAGACATGGATGGATTTATATATGATTAATAAGATTGTGTATGTGATGTTGATCACAAATAAATTATGATGTTGAAGCCCTCCTTCAATCTTTTCTTATTGTAAAGAGACTTCTTGCTACACATAAAGATTATATTAGTTTATTGAAAACCATTTTATTTCATAATTTCAAGTAATAAATATTTAGGGTTTGTTGCCTTAGCATTCTCTTGATCCAAGATATCACGGATATATGTTTTAGCCAAAGAGGAGTACCACCTCTCTAAAAATGCAAGGGGATTCATATCCTCATGAGGTTGTAATTTCGGTCCTGACGGATTCAAGCGTCAACATTGTTCCATTAATTAAAACTACAAATGAAGTAGTTGTGATGCAACACATAAGCCAAATGATCAGAGGCTAAGATAACCCTAGATGGATCAGTAATAGCTTCAAGAATGTCCATGATACCATGTTGTATGCCTTCGAAAGGTTGAGTTCGATAATAGTTATCGGAGCCTGAGAATGCATGTGATTCCTTCTTGTGCCACTCCTATCACCTCATGAATTTTTCATCTTTGTAAGAATCCAAACTACTCTTCAAAGATATAATCAGACATAAACAACTTTAGTCTAAAGGCAGTAATTTTGGATGAGATTTTATATAAGAAATTGCACAATGATATTGGGTGGAAACCTTCCAAGGCATCTAGACAATCCCACTTCATAATTAGAGCAGTGAAAGTGGCATTCATCCCTTTAGGAATTTTACTGTATTGTCAAACCTCTTCCACTACTTGGGTTAAATCATCACCAACAAGATCAAAGAATTCTAAATAAAATTGTGGCATTCATCCCTCTAGTAATTCTATTGGATTGTCGAACTTCTTCCACTACTTGGGTTAAAACATCACCAATAAGATCAAATAATTCTAAAAAAAATTCAATCGACTAGTCGTGCTCTTCTTCATTCCAAGGGAGTGCAGAATGAACTCAAATTCTTCTTTAGTAATAGGAAAAAATAGATCATCACTCATATCTTCATCCAACATCTTGGGAAAATATTAGATCAACTTCAAGGTCTTTTCTAGGTTAATCCTTTCGGGCTCCTTGAAGAGGGTCTCAAAATACCTTACCCCTAAATCCAACAAACCCTTGAAATCACTAATCCACTCACCTTGATATTTTAACTCCCAGATCGTGTTGGTCTTGTGCATGTGATTTGTGAAAGGATGGAAGTACTTAATGTTATTGTCTCCAAATTCAAGCAAGGTATCTTTTCTCTTGGCCCACTAGTCGGCCTCTTTGTCCAAAACTAGCTTCGATCTTACTGCCTCAATATTTTTGAGTGAGGTGATGAGACCATATTCAACACTACTATCACCAAACCCTACTATCACATACTCCATATCCCTTTCCACCTCTTTGAAGGCATTGTCCTACGTTCTATATCAATCTTCTGCCCACTTGGAGACAACTTTACTAGAGTCAATGAGAAGGTAAATTCCTTCCCTGTCAAATGTACAGATTTCAGATCATAGCCTTTCCAATTGTCTCTGACCAACTTGATGAAACCCTCTTCCTTAATCCAATTAGGGTTAAATTTAAAAGGAGTCTCTAGATTTTCCATTCCACTTTCCAATTCTAGGAAGATAGGAAAATGATTGAAAATCATGTGAGAGTCTATCCATGACCTATACCAGGGGATCTTCTTCATAATTTAATGGTGAACCAAAAAATGATCAAGTCTCTTATGGACTCCTTCTCCACCCAAACAATTATTGGACCATGTTGTCTTGATATTGATTGGAGCTACATCCACGAGCCCACTTAACTCCAATCTACTAAGGAAGAAATTAGACAGACAATCAACCTCTGCATTGTTTCCCAAATTTCACTGCAAATCAATGTGAAGTTCAAATACCCTCCAAGAATGAGATATTCTTCATTAATCCAAGGAAACCCAAAGACCTTGTCCCAGTACACTTGGCACTCCAAATAAGGCCCATATATGTTGACAATAGTGAAAGAGAGGTCCAAGCTCTTGCTACGAACCACAATACATAAACCTAAACCAAATGCAAAAGAATTCAACAATAAGACATCTTGGTTCCATCCTATAATCACACCCCTTGAGTGCCTATTTGAATCCAAAGCAGTAAAGTCCCAATTACCCAATGTCTTATTTCGAGATGCAATGTAGTGTCTCCCTTACCCCTGGATTCTTACATTAAAATCACCTCTAAGTGATTGGTTTCCATTGATCATTTTAGGGATAGAGTTTTGGCTTGGCCCCCCAACCCTCTAACATTTACAGATAAGACTTTAATGGGTAACCATGGAAAGGGACTCATCGTATTCTAAGGGCCTCAGAAATAGACTTTTGTCTCCCTTGTTTTATCTCTGAAATTGTTTTTTCATGTGCTTTATTTAAGGTTGATTTTTGTCCCACAAGGTTATTGCCCAATACCTTGAAAAGGGACTCATCGTATTCTGAGGGCCTCAGAAATAGACTTTTGTCTCCCTTGTTTTATCTCTGAAATTGTTTTTTCATGTGCTTTCTTTAAGGTCGATTTTTGTCCCGCAAGGTTATTTCCCAATACCTTGAAAGAACCCACTCCCAATCCCCCTAACTAAGATGAGAGATCCATATATGCCCCTTTTTAAGGCCGAAGAAGATATGGACCTCCTCCTCGAGAATGGGCAGAGGATGTATTCGAGGAAGTGTCCGAGAAAACCTTACTCACCATTAATGATGGGTCATAATAACATGGTAGATTGGTTGATAAAATAAGAAGTTACCAAGGGAATGGTGACTCCATATCAGAGGATAGGGGAAGGAAGTGTATGGGGAGACTATCAAATAGTTGAATCTTAGTCCCTTGAAGAGGGATGGGGGCATCTCCTAGGCCAACGGGACATTGAAAAACATTAACAGAAGAGTGAAATGAAAGTGTAATTTCCTTACTCGCGGGGATGGAGTATTCTTTGTCCAACGAGATCCTATTTGCATCGTGTCGAAAGATCATATCTGAATATGGAGGGATTATAGGGTCTTTCTCTTCCTGGTGAGGAGCTTGAGCCAACAAATTCATTGTACCATCAATAGGTAGAATGTACTAGTCGCCCACTTGGATCACATATCTTATAACCGTTGGTATTGGGATATGTCCTTCATCCTCCAACCTTTCATGTACTAACCTCTATGAAATGGAGACAATGCCTTCTACACCAGGTGTGGATCCAACAATTCCATGACTTTTCACCACCAAATCATCTTGATCCTTCTTCCTCCAAACCTTTATGCTCATGTTTTTTGAGCAATCCCTGTAGACATGGACAATTTCATGGCATTGGGCACGACGAAATGGGGTATTAATGTAGTTGATATTTACAATATGGGTTTTATCATCTCTTATCAAATCCAAGGATTTGTAAATCCCCTTACTCATATCTAGGTCCACAAGCACCCTTGTCAATGACATGTCATTCTTTGACAAAATATTCTCATCTACGACCACGGTGCTACTAATAGTATTGTCCATGGCTCGAATAGAAAGTTACGTCCAAAATTCCATCAAGAGGATGGGGATCTTTACCCAGATTGGGTAGGTTTCACAAGAGGCCCGACTAGGATTAAAGTGATGGGTCTAAGGTTTAACCATGAGGATGTTATGA
>SNQJ01S0079600.1:20356-32777 GCA_010110895.2 Picea sitchensis | reverse complement strand
GTCCCGAATACATGAGTCTTATCTATGTTATTTGATTTGTGTTTAATCTCTAACCCTATACTAGATTAGTAGCATGCATGCGTAGTTTTGTCTTGATTGCAGGGAAGCTTTTTGGAAAGAGCAGCAGCAGCAAGGGGATAAAAGCTCAACGGAGGATCTACTCCAACCATCGGAAAAAGGTTGGTTTATTCTTCTCATGTTTGCCTAAGAAAAGGGGTTTTAGATTCGGGTAGAAGGTTAAAAGTAGCTTAGGAAGGGTCATGATCTGCATGCAAGTTTAGAACCCTAGCTTGCTAGTCCATAGGGTAGAATACCCCACAACAACTGCTGCTAGGAACATAAGTTGTTATGGTGGAAAACAGAACATAAACCCTGAAGGACTTCAAGGCTTTGACTAAGGCATAAGCCTGCTTCTCCAATATATCATATTTCAGTTCAACATCCCTGAGTTCTTTGTTGAACAAGGCAATGGGTTTTTCATGCCCTTCTTCATTCTTTTACAACAATACAACAGTAATAGTCTCTTAAGAGGCAAAGGAGAAAATCATAAATTCTTTGGAATAGTTTGGACTAACCAGAACAAGGGCTTCAATCGGAGCCTACTTAATCCTTTGGAAGGATGATATAGCTTCCTATGACCATTTAATATCAGCATATTTTGTTAGCGTGTTAATAATAGGGTTAATGATCTCATAAAATTTAGTACAAAATTCCTAAAGAAATTTATTTTTCCTATGAAAGACTATATGGCCTTCTTATTCCTGGGGATGTCAATTTTCTGAATAGCATCTACCCTTTCTGGGTCTATCTTTATCCCCCCTGTTGGAGCTGCCCTTATTTTTCTAGCCTGTCACAAATTTCATTTTAATGCTTGAAATCTAAAGATGGTTTTCATAATTTCCCTCTGAGATATCGAGATCTCTGAAGCTTTATCATGCGAGCAGCGATGATTTATCTACTCTCGAAACAAGTCCTCCCTTTCATAAAAATGTTTCCTCTTTGGTTCTCCTTCAGGATCTCGTAGGTTGGATACTATAAGTCATGTAGTTCACACGTCCCGAGCCACGAAATAGCGAAATCATTTTAATTTTTCACTCAAGACGGTAACGAGGGTAAAATTTTCCCTAACCCATGATTAAGCGTCATCGGGGTTTCGCGCCTCGGTGTTCACCAAACCCAAAATTTTATTGTCATAGCTGCGATAGCCGAGAACGCGAGGTCCCTTTTTGAATAACCCATGTCAAGGATTAAAGGCAAAATCTAACCATGGTAAAAGTTTCTCTCGGCATTTCACCACTCGGCGTTGTCCTTTTCAAAAGTTACACCGTCTAAACCCTGACTCGAGAAATCATGATGCAGTTATAACGTGATTAATTGATCACTTAATCCAAGATTATCTTCCCTTTTAATTAAGTCATGTTATCATGATCTCGCGGTTTCGCAGCTCGGCATGTAAATCTCCCAGAAACTTATCTTCAAAGCTCTGAGTCGCGATATGGAGAATGTAATAATTATAAAATTAATCAAGCCACAAATCACAATTACCTTTTATTAACCAAAATCGATCTTTGTAGTCTCGAGTGTTAGAGACTCAAAATGTTAAAGTAAAATCCCCGATATAATGAGTACCGAAATATTGATTAACGTTGGTAAACCGGATTAATTAAGCTAAATCAATACATATCCCACGTTTTGATGTCTACACGATTTACGAGGTAGCCTTAGTCTTTCATACACCACCGACATTTTGAACCGCCAAAATTTATGGCATTAATGAGGAAATAAGGTAAATCGATGAATATAAGATCGGATTTTACGGCAAAATTTATTTCTAAATATGATTTGACAGACTTGTTTTGAAAAGTACCGAATTTTCAAATATATATAAGAGTTGTGGTTCATTATAACAAATGCATTTCATATTACACAAAGCACATTATCTCTGAGCAGCTGACTTCTGTATGTATACGCATTTCTATCGCAGAAAAGCCAAAACGCAATCTCTAGCCATGGCACCGCGAAAAGCATCAAAGGTGAATGTTGAGGTTTTGGGACAAGGCTCAAACAATGTCTCTGATACTTTGCCTCGAAGTATCGATTCAGTCCCAAATTGGTCGTTCATTTCGGATGTTCTACAGGCAGAGTTGGTGGACTATTCCGACGACTCCAGCGACAATGAAAAAGATGATATGACCACCAAATACAAAATAGTCATCCAATCCAGAATGCACAGAGTAGCAGCCAGGCCACGGTTGCTTCCATATTATGATATGGTCCGATGGGCGTTGGATCATGTGGACATACCGACCAGGACTATCATGAATGAGCAGAGAGTCACCATCGGGACTTTCAAGCCGGAGCATCTGCAAACCATGTATAAGATGAACACGACGTCCGACTACACATATGGCGCTGAGTTCTTGGATGAGTTCAAGGAGAAGGAATGCAAACAGTATGATAAAACCATGTCTAGTTTGATAAAAGATTGGGTTTCGAACACCACGAAGTTCAGAGCTGATAGCCACGGCATATATTCAATCGCTTCTTTAGAACTGCAGCACAAATATGTAGCCATGATGACATGCAGGTTATTCGGGAAAGAGGATACCTCACATTTTTTCATTGTGTGGGTGCCTCTAATGTTTCAGGTCACCGAAGGTAGTTCCTTTGACTGGGCAAAGATGCTTTCGGATAGCTTGACCAGTCGGGTCACAGAGTATCGGGAGCAGAAGGAGAATGGGAAGGCGTCGTCATTCTTCATGTCCGCATACATTATGGATGCAATTTGTTCTATGACACCATTTCCATTAATGAGCTGGAGTTGGACTCCGGCCGAAGATGAACCCATACATGTATATCATAAAAAATTATAGGAAAATTTTGCGTATGAAATTTTTAACTGGGTGATGGTGCCCCTGCATGTCGCCATTTTTTTTCACCCGCCACCCCGGATCTCGGACAACATAGTAACAAATCTGAGCAGCATAGCAGACTGGTATGTGGAAGCAGAATTTTCATACCTCTGAGTTTTCGGGGCTTCGGTCCCTCCACATGCATTGCCATTGTTCATTCCCGACAAGCTGGCTTGTTGCAAGGTTTCCCAACAAACGGTAATTGGCGGTGTAAGCAAAGAACTTAAAGGGTATTTGAGGAAGGTATGGTCGTCTTTTCCTGTTCATTTGAATTCTTATTCTTTATTAGATTTTGGGCATGCCAAAGCCGAGGCGGCTGCCCTGGAAGACATAAATTTGGTCTCCATTGAATACAAGCAGCACGATCCACAGAGGGTCGTGAGCAATCATTTGGCCAATTGCGGACTCAAGAGATTTGAGCATGAGAATTCACCCTCGGATGAAATTTTCTGAGGAGCAAGGTCCTATGAGGATATTCTAGCCCAGATACAATCCTTGGCACCTGAGGAAAGAGTCGATGTTCTGAAGTTCCAAGAACATCAACGTATTTGTCTCCCTGCAGTGTTGCGAGGTGAGGGTCCATGTATTTCGGAGACAAAACAGAAGGATTCTGAAGGTTCTAAGGATGCGACTTCCAACCAAGGAAAACACCAGGAAAAGGGGGAACAAACGAAGAGTCTGGGAGCAGAGAAAAAGACTCCAGACCCGTCGAAGAAACAGAGTCCGGAAGCAGAGATAAAGACTCCCGACCCGCCAAATAAGTAGAGTCTGGTCGGTACTCCAGGAAAATCTGCGAAGCAGATCGGGGAACCTATCACATTAGTTACCCCTTTGCAGTCGACACAGGGAAATATCGATGTGTGATGGATATTCAATGAAGAATTGAGGCCCATAAGGGTGGAAGAACTCCCTTCGAATGAGTTTTTCTTCGATAAGAAGAGAAAGGCAATAGTAAAAAAGGAATTCTACCAGGAAGGAGAGTCAACTGCCAAGAAGTATAAAGTCATAACTGATGGAAAGGACAAGAAAAATGAGCAATTTGCTACTGAAATAGCAGGGACACTAGGAGCATATGCCTCGACGAATCAATTCTCAGTTGGGCTCTTAAAGAACCAACTTAAAAGAAAAAATCGCCTAATTAAGACCCTTGAAGCCAGACTAGCCACAGCCATAGAGACGGCTAAAGACCAGGTGAGTGTGGGAATAGAGCAGGCCAGATTGGCCGATAAAAATGAGATAGAGATGCTCAAAACCAAGCTCGAGAAAGCACTACTGGTGGTCTGGGATGGTCGGATGTAAGCAATCCAACAAAGAGATTTGATCGAACAGCTGCAGGCTAGGGTGGAGACCACCGAGAGAAAAATGATAAACATCGGGATGTTCAAATCCCAGGCGATCAAGATTTGGAGAAGAGTCTCTGTGGCATAGGGAAATTTTATTGCCAAGGTAGAAGTGATCCGGGACAACTGTCTGTTGGTCAATCAGGTTTCCGAGAACTTATCTGCTAGAGAAAGGGATGCCAGAGCAGCTCGAGTCACCTTCCAGGAGGATGTGATAGCCACGAACAACAGGGTTTCGTCAAGTACTCCCAGGTTCACCATTTCAGAGCAAACCAGAGGAAACATTCTATTAAAGGAATGGGAGCATAACATTGTCGAAGGCAAGCAGCAAGCCAAAAAGATAACCAATTCTTTAGAGGAGGCCTTTAGTTCTATAGACGACGATCTTCTAGGCATTGACAGTGGAGGTAATGCTGAGACGTTGATGCAAATGAATGTGGAAAAGATATCGCTTGATCTGAAGGAAAAAGAAGAAAGAGATTCGGCCGATATTTCTCAGATGACTATGGTGGACATAGTCCAAGTAGATAAATGCATGATTAAACCCAACGCGCAATTATGCACCAACGACATCATAGATGGACATATGGAAGACAAGCTACAAAAATTAGCCCGAGAATGTTACTTCTTTGAAGCCAGCTGTCAAGCAGAACCATCGCAGCTAATATCTCAGCTGGTTGAAAGATGTGTCGCCTGTACCGAGCCCGCGCAATGACAAACGTCATGCACCAAGTGAAGACAGAGAAGGAGAAATGGAGCGATTTCTCTCCTCCCTGTCATAACCGAAATTTTGTGACTATTGAGATTTTATCTTATTTGTAAAATTGTATAAATATACCACAGAAAGAAATAAACAAGGCTGGACCTTTTTGTGTCGATTGTAACAGATTTTTTTACATTTGAGAGTTAATACAAAGAAAATCTGAAGATTCTCAATTCCATCACGACTGTGTTACAAGTTTGTTTTCTTGTATCTCATATTTCATTTCATTTCATATTCTTAACTGATGTGCTTCGTTATAATTTAGTACGACCACTACTATAGTGAATGAATTTTAGTTTTCTGTAATTGTTTACTGTTTTTCCTTTGTACCAGCTATCAGCGGGTGTAAGACCAGTCTACACTTTCATAACTCTACACATATTCTCTGCTACATCGGTTATTTCCTTACAGTTTTCCTCTTTTGTTTATACGTGAGATTCTCCCTTGATAGGAGTCTTACACCATAGACAGCTAAATGTTTTTCTCCCACCCCATACCTTTTATTAAAATATAATACAGTTACGGGAAAGAGCCTTTGATTTGCATCCCTATTTTATTCTTGAAACCGTAAATTCTCTTTTATACGACCAAATTGAGACAGCACTTAATCTCTTTCTGAAGTTTTTCTTACTTTTATTGTTCCTCCATGACTGTCCCTGTACCAACACAGCCCAATATCGAACCTGGATTATCAAACCAAACACACATTTCCTTAAACCTTTTCGACACCATTCTTAAAACATCTACTAACCGGTTCGAACTTGAACATTCATGGGCAGCCATTGAACAAGATATAACTATCGAGGAATAGTTGGAAGCTAGACAATGCCAAAGTAGAAATCTTGCTTAGTTTCCCTTACCAAAGGTTGATGTTTCTCCCCTCTTCACATTTTACCCACTTTCGGATGCCTAGACACTATACTTGTAAGCCTTAAGTACAGACTCTAGAACAACATCTTTCTGGCGCCGTTGTCGGGGACCGAAGTTACGAAATCTTTTTCCTTGGGAAAACGACATTTGTTTTTCGTTGAAAGTGTTACCCTTTGATAGTGAACAAAGAGTACACACCTTTTAAGCCTTCCTAATCTTTCACTTGGCGACTCCACAAATAATAAACTGGCATCCGGTCGAAGGAATACCAGACAAAACCCGGATGGTAAGCAGATTCGCCCGTTACCGATCCCAAAAAGATTCTAAAGGCGAGAGGCTCTCTTAAGCCAACCACTGCAGTTTACAAACTTAAAACCCCACCACTAAAGACTAAGATTTCTTCTGAACCCTCAACTTCGCTCAGTCCTCTCTTTGATACTAAGGTTTCAATGCCAAACTGCTCTGAAATTAGGAGTTATGTTCATCCAACAATCCCCTTAGTACAGAAAGGAAAGGGCCCTATTGAAATTTCGTTGGATTTTGACATACCATCTTTCCTTCAGTTGAATTTCCCGACTTCACCAAATTCTGAAGAGTGTGTTACACACTCGGTTTCCACACCCGTTGGTTCTCCTGATTTCATCTCTTGCAAATCTGAGGAACCGAGTCCTCGCGTCCCTTATCTTTCCTCATCAGATTTCCCTCTTCGCGAAGAAAACAAAGAGTCACTTTTAATTTTCCAAAACCCCCTTTATGACTTTCCACAAATAACGGTGGCAGCCGCTGGAGGAGGAGGTGGAGGGTTTGTAGGAGGAGGTGGAGGGTTTATCGGAGGAGGAGGGGGAGGAGCCCCTCTAGGAGGAGTTGGAGGTCAAGGGCCTGCCCACCCTCCCAGAGTTTTTGTGAAAGTTGCAGCCAGATATGCTCCCTTAGTATTGCCCATCCCTCTACACGACCTTCCCGAAAATTGCATAAAATTTTTACCGAAGTTCACCGGGGAAGGGGATCTGACTGCGGCCGAACATATTAATTTTTTCGATCAATTCGTCAACATCCTGGGTATCGAACATGAGGACGTATATTCGAGACTTCTTGTCCAAACCTTCGAAGGCTAGGTCCAAACTTGGTTTCAGAGCTTACCTGCAGCATCTATCTTGTCTTATGATGCTTTGGAAGATGCTTTCCTCAGACAATGGGGCGAGAGAAAAGACCATCTATATTATTTAACCGAATTTGGGTCTTTAAGGAAAAAGAACTCAAAAACAGTCATGGAATTTATTCAAAGATTCAACAAACTATATAATAAGACCCCAGCCGAGGTTAAACCATCCCAACCCGCGGCCAAAGTGACTTTTGTTGGAGCTTTCGAACTGGATTTTGCACTCCTTTTGCGAGAAAGAAGGGGAGCCACCCTAAACTGAATGTTGGACGATGCGGTAGAAATAGAGTCTAATATGATGGATTCGGGTAAGCTTAAAGCTAAATTAGAAACTGGAAACCGGGAGACCAAATGCTTTAGAGAACAAGCAGGTCCTTCAGGGTCTAATAGATCCGCAGATGATAGGGTGGACGATATGGCCAGAGTGATTAAAGAACTGTCAAATAAAATATCCAAAATGGAGCTCGAACAGGCCAAAGATGACTCTTTCCCCAAAAAGGATTTCAAGAGGAACCCAAACCCCCCGAACCAACAAAGACAAATAAAAAATGAAGATAAAAAAATACAAGCTCCCTTAAAGAATGAAAATTTTATAGGAGCGAATGATTTTCAAGACTTCAGAGATTCGGATAATGATGTCACGAACTTCGGTGATGACTGCACTCAACCATATCTGACTCGAGAAGACTATGAAAAGTCCCTAAACACGCAACAATTGTTGAATAAGGGTGAAGAAGGTGATCACACTGAACTCTGTGAATCCCAACCAGAAACTGAGATGATAATGGCTGAGTTTCAACCAAAGTACAACTTAAGATCTAAGGGTAAGCCCACCTCAACTACTCAACCCAAGAAAATCCTTCAAAGAGGTCAAGATTATGAGCCTCCTTCGGAAGATACCTTATTACCCAACAACAAAACTAAATTAGTAAGCACACAAGAGTCCGAAGTGGAAAAATTTGAAACCCAAGCACAAGGAACCGAACCGGTAAATAAAGTTACGTCTTCAACCAGGACCATGAGTGATAAAGCGGTCCAGAAAAATAAGTCGGAAAGGAAGGATTCAGAAGTCTCAACCAAATAAATAGACAAGGTGAGTGGAGCTTTCATTTTTTAAAATGAGATAAATAAAATTAAGATACCAATCCCTTTGGTAGAATTAGCAAAAAACCCCGTTTATTGGAAGCAGATTACCAAAGCGATGGGTGTCTCTAAGCTAGAAATCCAGTCTGATGTTTTAAACCTATAAGATGACAAACCTAACATCACCTTTGGTCCCCATTTTTAAGGGGCCAAAGACACCATTGCTCCCTTTTATATCACTCTGAATGTGTATGATCAATTGCTACATAATTGCATGTTAGACTCTGGAGCCTCCCATAACGTTATGCCCAAGATTATTATGGACAAGTTGGGTCTCCAGATCACCAGACCTTATGGACATCTGTACTCTTTTGACTCAAGAATGGTTAAGTGTCTGGGGATGATAAAAGATCTGGTAGTTACCCTAGCGCAGGTCTCAGTTAAGAGTATCCTGATGGATGTGGTTATCGTGGATATTCCCCCTCAGTATGGCTTGTTGTTATCTAGGTTATGGGGAGCCAAGTTGGGGGGTCTCTTCAGTTGGACATGACATTTGCCACAATTCCTATGTTCGGTGGTCAGTTCACTCGGTTGTACAGAGAAACAAGATTAACATATACAGTGAGTGACCCTCAAAACCTAAACAATTTCCCTATTTACATTGCGGACCAAGATCTGGGAAATTGTATCTTGTCTTTTGATGATGGTTTAGATGGTTGTCCGAGGGAAAATGATATAGATCAAGAAGAGTCAGATTACATGACAGAGGATCTGTGTAACACTGGTGTCTGGAAAATGTATTATGATGGTGCTTCATCTTCTGAAGGGGCGGGTGCAGGAATGCTTTTAGTGGCTCCCGGAGGTAAGTTTGTTGTTCCTTTTTCCTATCGACTGCAGTGGGATATAGATTACACTAACAATGTATGCAAATATGAAGCATTGGTCTTAGGATTAGAGGTTGCCAAGAAGCTAAATATAAATAACTTAGAGGTAATGGTGATGCAGAGTTAATAGTCAAACAAATAAACCGACGGTACCTAGCCAAGCATCCCAGATTAAGAACCTACAGAAATTGTTCTTGGGATCTCATGGAAAACTTTTTCTCATCAGTAAATGTCCACTTTATCCCTCGCGCAGAGAATTTACATGCTGATGCATTGGAAAAAGAAGCTTCAACCTTCTCTCCTCCCACGACTTTAAAATTGAAGTATCACATTGAAATTAGATACAAACCCTCTATACTAGACAATATCTGACACTGGCAGGTCTTTGAGGACGACGAACAAATTAAGAAATTTCTCACAGCAGTGGGTGAGTTCTCTGAAACTCATGCAGACCAAGAAAATCAAAATGACCCGATGTGGATCATGCAAGAAGGGGAAGATCCTGAAACCTTCCGAGAAAAAATTGTGGATCATCGTATGTTGGTCCTTAAAAACAACCAAATTCTGAAAGGATTGATTCCTTTAGAAAGACTTTTTGATCAAAACGACGTACCTATAAAATCCACTTTGCAGCCCCAACCAGAAGAAGTGGAGGACTGTGATATAGGAACTGAAAAAGAATCCAGGGTGGTTAAAATATCCAAGTTCCTCCCTCCTAAAGTGAAAGATAAGTATAAAAGCCTACTCAGACAGTATAAAGATGTTTTCGCCTGGTCTTATGATGAGTTAAGAATGTATGACACTTCCATAATTGATCACAAGATACCCTTGAAGCCTGGGGTCAAACCATTTAGGCAAAATCTTAGGAAAATTAACCCCATTTTGTTACATGTGATCGAAAAAGAAGTTAAGAAACTTTTAGACGCGAAAATAATCGTACCTCTGAGATACTCGGACTGGGTAGCAAACCTGGTCCTGGTCAGGAAAAAGAGTGGGGAAATCAGACTGTGTGTGGATTCCCGAAACTTAAATAAGTCGTCTCTCAAGGACAATTATTCGCTGCCCAAAATGGACCATGTGTTAGAAAACGTTGTTGGAGAAAACCGAATGTCTATGATAGATGGGTTCTCTGGTTATAATCAAATTGCTATGAATGAACAAGACAGGGAAAAAATTGCTTTCACCACACCATGGGGTAAGTTTATGTATGAAAAAATGCCTTTTGGTTTGATGAATGAAAGGGCCACATTCCAGCATGCTATGGACATCGCTTTCATAGGAGAAAGGGACAAGTTTGTAGTCATTTACCTTGAGGATTTGATGGTTTTCTCTAAAACCGATGAAGAACACTTGATCCATCTTAAACAAACTTTCGAAAAATGCCGCAGGTTTGGTCTATCTTTGAACCCAAAGAAATCACATTTCGCTATGCGGGAAGGTAAGATTTTGGGCCATATTGTATCTAGGGATGGAATCAGGATTGATCCTAAGAGGATTGAAGCAATAGATACTATAAATATTCCCAGAAATGTAAAAGAGATTCAATCTTTCTTAGGAAGAATAAATTTTTTACGAAGGTTTATCCCCAATTTCGCTGAGATCGTAAAATTGATCATAGGGATGTTGAAGAAGGATAGTGGAGTAAATTGGACAACCAAGGCCAGAGCATCGTTCATGCATATTAAGAAAGTCATAAGCGAGGCACCTGTGTTAGCAAGCCCAGACTATCTGAAATATTTTCTTATCTTCTCATTTGCCTCTGAACATACTATCGCCGCGGTGCTCCTACAAAATAATGAAGAAGGATTCAAACAATCGATCATATTTTTTAGCAAGAGCCTTAGAGATGGAGAACTGAAGTATGACATAATAGAAAAACAGGCGTACACAGTGGTAAAAGCACTAAAGGCATTTAGAACTTATGTACTAAATTCAAAGATAATCGCGTACGTGCCTACCAGTTCTGTGAAAGATATATTGGTACAGCCAGACAGTGATGAAAAAAGAGGGCGATGGCTCGCTAAAATCCAAGAATTCGATCTGGAAGTTAAACCAACCAAATTGATAAAAGGGCAAGGCCTGGCAAACTCTTAGCTGAGTCAAATTTCAGAGCCCTTGATATCAATTGCCTGTAGGAAAGCAACGAAGACACAGACCTAAACGAGCTGAATGAAGAAACAAGTCCAAACAAGATCGAAGAGAAGTTCTTATCATCGGGCTGGTACAGAGACATAGTGTCATACCTGCTAACTCTAAAATGCCCAAATGAACTATCACCATCCAAATCCAGAACTTTAAAACTCCATGCAGTTAAATATTGTATCACCGAAAGTCATCTATATTGGAAAGATCCACTCGGTTTCCTGTTGGTCTGTTTAGTTGAATCGGAAACTCAGCGAGTTATAGATGAATTTCATGAGGGAGTCTATGGGGAGCATCATGCATGGAGAGATACGGCTTATAAGATCTTGAGGGATGGGTACTACTGGCCAAAAATCTTTTCAGACGTCAATGCCAAAGTGCGTGCCTGCAACCCTTGTCAAATATTTGTAGGAAAACAGAAGCTCCTTGCACTACCTCTAGTTCCAGTCAAAGTTGAAGCCCCATTTCAGCAATGGGGTCTAGACTTCATAGGCAAGATTAATCCCCATTCCAGTGCTCAACACAAGTGGATATTAACAGCTACAGATTATTTTACTAAGTGGGTAGAAGCCATTCCAACAAAAGGGCAACAGACTCAGTGGTAATCAATTTCTTGGAAGAAAATATTTTGTCAAGATTCGGTTGTCCCTGAAAGATAGTTACTGATAATGCCCAGGTCTTTAAATCTATGGCTATTATCAGCTTCTGTCAAAAGTATAACATCGTTCTTGGCCATTCCACAACATATTACCCTCAGGAAAACGGATTGGCCGAGTCATCTAACAAGAGCCTGGTAAATATAATCAAGAAAGTATTGGATGAAAATAAAAGGTCTTGGCATGTGCACTTAAAATACGCATTATGGGCAAACCGCTTCAGCACTAAAAGGTCTATTGGCATTTCGCCATTTCAAATGGTCTATGGGACAGATGTTGTTCTACCTATAAACCTAGCACTACCAGTGATGAAGTTATGGCAGGATCAAAACAAAGAACCCAATCATGTAACCAGGAGAAGAAATCAGCTGATTGAGGTTCAACAACATAGAGTCGAAGTTGATGAAAAGATGCAGAAGTACCAATATGACATGAAAGCATTGTTCGACCACAAAACAAAGGACAGAGAATTTCTTTCAGGTGATTTAGTGCTAAGATGGGATGCAAGAAAGGAAGAAGCATCGAAGCATGGTAAATTTGACCACCTCTGGTATGGACCATTCAAGGTCTCGGCTCCGAAAGGAAAAAATTCTTTCCTACTAGAAAATATAG
>SNQJ01S0079600.1:7590-20216 GCA_010110895.2 Picea sitchensis | reverse complement strand
TCTTTTGATTTTCTTTTTTCGTTCATGAACTTTCGACATATTTCAAATAAGATTCGTATTTTCTTTTTACAGGATTCCAGCTGCATACAAAACAAGAAAGAAAATTAATCTGAAAGTCGATGTCAGAAATAAATTGGCATAAACAGGTGATACCTAAAGTAGTTTCATATTGCGCAAATAAATTGAAGGGAAAAGGTAAAGATGAGATTTCTCAAAAGACATGTTATTAAAGACTGTTAAAGAAAACTAAGGTAATGTCATTCAAACTGCAACATCAGCTAAACTGATAAATAACAGAATTGTTTCTTTGTTTAATGATATTTAGAAAAATTAAGACTATTTAAACAATTCACCCAATCTAAAGACAGTCAGTCGAAGTAAATTATCCTCGAAAATATCTACAAGAGTCAGTTTTGAATTGTTTGACCTCTGTATTTTCAGTCAGTAAGTCACTACCTGGCATCCTTTCTATCTAAGGGTTTACCTTTTAAAAAGTCATCATCTTTCCGTTTCATATACGAAGGGATAAAATTTTTCCGTTTCAACCTCGTGAGTTTCAAAATAGATTGTGGAAAGAAAGCGGGTCTTCACAACTACTCGATCCCCTGCTAAGAGAAGGAACGTTTAGAGTGATCCTAACTTTCCTAGGTTTTTCAACGGCATTGGAGGATTGAAGCTTGCTCAAATGGAATGCCCTTAAAAAGTTATTTTCCTTTTTCTCCCTAAGAATGAAGATGTTGTGAAGGTCAAGGGAAGGTTGGTACTGAGTAATCAAAGTAATTTGACAGACCTATAATGCAAAATATTACACAGATATCAGCCCTGATACAAACTGATTGCCCCCATCTTCGTGCTCTAAAAAGCAAATTATAAGACAGGTGGTGAAAGGAAATTCAGAAATGATTGCCCCCACCTAGTCCGAGAGACGATGAAAGGAAATTCAACAATGATTTCCCTCATCTCAGCATTTAAATGCATAAATATATTCTGAAGTGGTGAAAGGAAATTCAGTAAAAAGGGGCCAGATAACTTCACCGGGGTACTGAACAGGCCCGCTGGCAGTGAAGCAATGTCTAAGATATCTGTAAGGCTGTTATACATGAATATCACTCTACTCTGGTAACCAATTCTTTTTAAAACCTGATCCACATCCCAAATTCGGACGGGACTCCCCAATTAAAAACATATAATCTTATTCTTTTGATGCAAGCTGAGAGCCGCAAGATCTATTGGGTCTCCTAGGACTGTTTCGATTGTCTTAAAACATACCTGAATTTAGTGGCAGGAAAGGGAAAATTGTGAAAGGGACTATAGCTATGTTTAAAAAGAGTATTTGATTTTGAAAAATCTTTTCAAGGTAAAGAACGAAGTCTCTTTCCCCTTTCGATACCCTATTCTCGGGAACATTTTTCGCCCGATTGAGCTTTTGACTCCATTTACCCAATATTGGCACGTGGTCTACTGTTATTCCCACCTCACAGAAAGACGGGATCCCTAGTTGGAGCCTATGTTGGAGTCGCCCTTGTTTTTCTAGCCCGTCACAAATTTCAATTTAATGCTTGAAATCTAAAGATGGTTTTCATAATTTCCCTCTGAGATATCGAGATCTCTGAAGCTTTATCACGCGAGAAGCGATGATTTATCTACTCTCGAAACAAGTCCTCCCTTTCATAAAAAAATTTCCTCTTTGGTTCTACTTCGGGATCTCGTAGGTCGGATACTATAAGTCATGTAGTTCACACGTCCCAAGCCACGAAACAACGAAATCATTTTAATTTTTCACTCAAGACAGTAACGAGGGTAAAGTTTTCCCTAACCCATGATTAAGCGTCGTCAGGGTTTCGCGCCTCGGCGTTCGCCAAACCCAAAATTTTATTGTCATAGCCCCGATAGCTGAGAACACGAGGTCCTTTTTTGAATAACCCATGTCAAGGATTAAAGGCAAAAGCTAACTGTGGTAAAAATTTCTCTCGGCGTTGTGCTTTTCGAAAGTTACACCGTCTAAACCTCGACTCGCGAAATCACGATGCAGTTATAATGTGATTAATTAATCACTTAATCCAAGATTATCTTCCCTTTTAATTAAGTCATGTTATCGCGATCTCGCGGTTTCGCAGCTCGGCATGTAAATCTCCTAGAAACTTATCTTCAAAGCTCTGAGTTGCGATATGGCAAATGTAATAATTATAAAATTAATCAAGCCCCAAATCACGATTACCTTTTATTAACCAAAATCGATCTTCACAGTCTCGGGTGTTAGAGACTCAAAATGTTAAAGTAAAATCCCCGATATAACGAGTACTGAAATATTGATTAACGTTGGTAAACCGGATTAATTAAGCTAAACCAATACATATCCCACGTTTTGATGTCTGCATGATTTACGAGGTAGACTTAGTCTTTCATACACCACCGGCATTTTGAACTGCCAAAATTTATGGCATTAATGAGGAAATAGGGTAAATCGATGAATATAAGATCCGATTTTATGGCAAAATTTATTTCTAAATATGATTTGACAGACTTGTTCTGAAAAGTACTGAATTTTCAAATATATATAAGAGTTGTGGTTCATTATAATGAATGCATTTCATATTACGTAGAGCACATTATCTCTGAGCAGCTGACTTCTGTATGTATATGCATTTCTATCGCAGAAGAGCCAAAATGCAATCTCCAGCCATGGCACCGCGAAAAGAATCAAAGGAAAATGTTGAGGTTTAGGGACAAGGCTTGGACAATGTCTCTGATACTTCACCTTGAAGTATCGATTTGGTCCCGAATTGGTCGTTCGTTTCAGATGTTTTATAGGCAAAGTTGGTGGACTATTCTGACGACTCCAGTGACAATGAAAAAGATGATATGACCACCAAATACAAAATAGTCGTCCAATCCGAAATGCACAGAGTAGAAACCAGGCCATGGTTGCTTCCATATTATGATATGGTCCGATGGGCATTGGATCATGTGGACATACTGACCAGGACTATCATGAACGCGTAGAGAGTCACCATTGGGACTTTTAGGCTGGAGCATCTTCAAACCATGTATAAGCTGCCCACGACGTCCGACTACACATATGGCGTTGAGTTCTTGGATGAGTTCAAGCAGAAGGAATACGAACAGTATGATAAAACCATGTCCAGTTTGATAAAGGATTGGGTTTCAAACACCACGAAGTTTAGAGCTGATAGCCACGGCATATATTCAATCGCTTCTTTAGAATCGCAGCACAAATACGTAGCCATGATGACATGCAAGTATTCGGGAAAGAGGATACCTCGCATTTTTTCATTGCGTGTGTGCCTCTAATGTTTCGGGTCACCGAAGGCAGTTCCTTTGACTGGGCAAAGATGCTTTCGGATAGCTTGACCAGTCAGGTCACAAAGTATTGGGAGCAGAAGGAGAATGGGAAGTCGTCGTCATTCTTCATGTCCGCATACATTATGGATGCAATTTGTTCTATGACACCATTTCCATTAATGAGCTGGAGTTGGACTCCGGCCGAAGACGAACCCATACATGTATATCATAAAAAATTATGGGAAAACAAAGCGGAAAAGTTTGCGTATGAAATTTTTAACTGGGTGATGGTGCCCCTACATGTCGCCATTTTTGGTCACCCGCCACCTTGGATCTCGGATAGCATAGTAACAAATCTGAGCAGCATAGCAGACTGGTATGTGGAATTAGAATTTTCATACCTCCGAGTTTTTGGGGCTTCGGTCCCTCCGCATGCGTTGCCATTGTTCATTCCCGACAAGCTGGCTTGTCGCGAGGTTGCCCGGAAAACGGTAATTGGCGGTGTAAGCAAAGAACTTAAAGGGTATTCGAAGAAGGTATGGTTGTCTTTTCCTGTTCATTTGAATTCTTATTCTTTATTATATTTTGGGCATGCCAAAGCCAAGGCGGCTTCCCTGGAAGACCTATATTTGGTCTCCATCGAATAGAAGAAGCACGATCCATAGAGGGTCGTGAGAAATCATTTGGCCAATTGTGGGCTCAAGAGATTTGAGCATGATAATTCACCCTCGGATGACATTTTCTGAGGAGCAAGGTCCTATGAGGAGATTCTAGCCCGGATACAATCCTTGGCACCCAAGGAAAGAGCCGATGTTCTGAAGTTCCAGGAACATCGATGTAGCTGTCTCCCCGCAGTGTTGTGAGGTGAGGGTCCAGGTATTTCAGAGACGAAACAGAAGGATGCTGAAGGTTCTAAGGATGCGACTCCTGACCAAGGAAAACACCAGGACGAGGGGGAACAAACGAAGAGTCCGGGAGCAGAGAAAAATACTCTAGACCGACCAAAGAAATAGAGTCCAGAAGCAGAGATAAAGACTCTTGACCCGCCAAAGAAGCAGAGTCCGGTCGCTACTCCAGGAAAATCTACAAAGCAGATCGGGGAACCTATCACATCAGTTACCCCTTTGCATTCGATGCAGGGAAATATTGATGCGGGATGGATATTCAATGAAGAATTGAGCCCCATAAGGGTGGAATAACTCCCTCCGAATGAGTTTTTCTTCGATAAGAAGAGAAAGGCAGTAGTAAAAAGGGAATTCTACCAGGAAGGAGAGTCAACTGCCAAGAAGTATAAAGTCATAACTGATGGAAAGGACAAGAAAAATGAGCAATTCACTATTGAAATAGCAGGGACACTAGGAGCATATGCCTCAGCGAATCAATTCTCAGTCAGGCTCTTAAAGAACCAACTTAAAATAAAAAATCACCTAATTAAGACCCTTGAAGCCAGACTGGCCACAGCCACAGAGACTGCTAAAGACCAAGCGAGCGTGGGAATAGAGCAGGCTAGATTGGCTGATAAAAATGAGATAGAGATGCTCAAAACCAAGCTCAAGCAAGCACAGCTGGTGGTCCGGGATGGTCGGATGCAAGCAAGCCAGCAAAGGGATTTGATCGAATAACTGCAGGCTAGGGTGGAGACCGCCAAGAGAAGAATGATAAACATCAGGATGTTCAAATCCCAGGTGATTGAGATTCGGAGCAGAGTCTTTGTGGCACAGTGAAATTTGCTCGCCAAGGTAGAAGCGATCCAAGACAACTGTCTGCTGGTCAATCAGGTTTTCGAGAACTTATCTGCCAGAGAAAGGGATGTCGGAGTAGCTCGGGTTGCCTTCTAGGAGGCTATGATAGCCATGAACAACATGGTTTCGGTAGGTACTCCTAGGCTCACCATTTCAGAGCAAACCTGAGGAAACATTCTATTAAAGGAATGGGAGCATAACATCGCCGAAGGCAAGCAACAAGCCAAAAAGATAACCAATTCTTTAGAGGAGGCCTTTAGTTCTATAGACGGCGATCTGCTAGGCATTGACAGTGGAGGTAATGCCGAGACGTTGATGCAAATGAATGTGGAAAAGATCTCGCTTGATCTGAAGGAAAAAGAAGAAAGAGATTCGGCCGATATTTCGCAGATGACTATGGTGGACATAGTCCAAGTAGATAAATGCATGATTAAACCCAACGCGCAATTATGCACCATCGACATCATAGATGGATAGATGGAAGACAAGCCGCAGTAGTTAGCCTGAGAATGTTACTTCTTTGAAGTCAGCTGTCAAGAAGAACCATCGCGGCTAATATCTCAGCTGTTTGAAAGATGTGTCGCCTGTACTGAGCCCGTGCAACGACAAACATCTGGCTCCAAGTGAAGACAAAGAAGGAGAAATGGAGCGATTGCTCTCCTCCCTTTCATAACCGAAATTTTGTGACTATTGAGATTCTATCTTATTTGTAAAATTGTATAAATATACCACAGAAAGAAATAAACAAGGCTGGACCTTTTTGTGTCGATTGTAACAAAGTTTTTTACATTTGAGAGTTAATACAAAGAAAATCTGAAGATTCTCAATTCTGTCACGACTGTGTTACAAGTTTGTTTTCTTGTATCTCATATTTCATTTCATTTCATATTCTTAACTGATGTGCTTCGTTATAATTTAGTACGACCACTACTATAGCGAATGAATTTTGGTTTTCTGTAATTGTTTACTGTTTTTCCTCTCTACCAGCTATCAACGGGTGTAAGATCAGTCTACACTTTCAGAACTCTACACATATTCTCTGCTACATCGGTTATTTCCTTACAGTTTTCCTCTTCTGTTTATACGTGAGATTCTCCCTTGATAGGAGTCTTACACCATAGACAGATAAAAAAAATTCTCCCACCCCATACCTTTTATTAAAATATAATATAGTTACGGGAAAGAGCCTTTTATTTGCATCCCTATTTTATTCCTGAAACTGTAAATTCTCTTTTATATGACCAAATTGAGACAACACTTAATCTCTCTTTGAAGTTTTTCTTACTTTTATTGTTCCTCCATGACTGTCCCTATACCAACACAACCCAATATCGAACCCGGATTATCAAACCAAACGCAAATTGCCTTAAACCTTTTCGACACCATTCTTAAAACAGCTACTAACCGGGTCAAACTTGAATGTTCATGGGCAGCCATTGAACAAGATATAACTATCCAGGAATAGTTGGAAGCTAGACAACGCCAACATAGAAATCTTCCTTAGTTTCCCTTGCCGAAGGTTGACGTTTCTCCCCTCTTCACATTTTACCCACTTTCGGATGCCTAAACACTGTACTTCTAAGCCTTAAGTACAAACTCTGGAACAACACCCCCTACAGATATCATGTGGACTAGTAGCTTGCCTTCTAACATAGAAAAATGGTATTTTTTTGGATTCAAAGAGACTCCATACCTTTTGCATTTTTTAAAGACTTGTTCTAGGTGCTACATATGTTCATCATTAGATTTTGAGAAGATGGTGATGTAATCAAGATATATAACCATGAACTTGTCCTTTTCATCCAAAAATGCAATGTACATGGCCCTATGAAAGGTGGGCCGTGCATTCATCGGGCCAAAGGGAAATTTTTCATACATGAATGTGCCCCATGGGGTAGTGAAGGTTGTTTTTTCCTTGTCTTCTTCAAGCACTGTTATTTGTTTGTATCCAAAATAACCATCCAACATGAAAATTTTGTGGGCACATACTACCCTTTGCAAAATATGGTCATGTTGGCCTTTGACCAAGTTTTGGAGAACTTGGATCATGTTTGACTGATTTTGGGACTTCGACAGGTTGGTCGAAGGTGGAGCACCCAGGCGAAGCAGAGATTGTGGGATCTCGCCCCCTTTTTGCGGGGTTTTTGGGTTTATGTAACGGGTATGGGATGTCAAACCATGGGTTTTACCCATGTGTAGGCCCATTTTGTAATGTATAAATAGATAGATAAGCAATGTAAGAAGTAGTAAGAGTGCAATATATGTGATTGTAGTACCTTTTTCTAAGTGCAAGTCATGTAAGTAGTTGGATCTATGTGATCGAGTTATCTCTGTGCATATTGTGTATTGAGGACTTGCAGGGATAAGTGCAAGTAATTGTAAGAAAGGCTTTGTGTTGTGCCAAGATCAAGGAAGGAGGATTTGGTGAGGTGCGCGTAGATCTCTTGTCCTATGCAGAGTGGGTTTTGATGCTTTGTGCATGTAAGGAAATTGACGGAAGATAATAAAGAAGAAGAGTTGGTGGATGTAGCCCCATGCTGGGGGTGAACCACGTATATCCTGTGTTATGGTTGTTTTGTGTGATTGATGTGATTTATTCTTAGTGTTGTTATCTTTATATATGTTAGATGCAACTGATATATTATCTTAGTGCATAGTAATGTGAATGAATGCTAGATCTGATCTATGTTTATGTGCTAAGTTCTTGGATGTGTTAGATCCTGTTGATTACTGCATTGCTCTGTAATTAGGGTTTTACCTGCGATGTAAGTAAGGGTTAAATACTAATGAATGTTAACTACTAAGTACTCTGATACGTATTGTGATCACAAATCTGTGTCCCAGCTAGGTTGTAGACACTTGAGTCCTGCAACCACCCCTGCCTCTACCTCGGGTGAGACTTCATCTGCTTCGCAGGTGTTGCCGAAAGGGATGGTAGTTACGGTTTTGTTGGTGTGTTGTTGAAGTGTTGAACCCTAGGTCTGCCCCTGTGCCAACAAATGGTTCCGTTGTCGGGACCTGAAACTGGGATTGTTGGGAACTGAGGAAAAAAGAGAAAGCTTTGTGCGTAGATCTGTCATTGTAGTGCGTCGTACTCTACTTAATTTTCGGAGCTCTGTGCTAAGAAAGGAATTGAATCTAAAGAAAAGAGGTAAGATCTTAAATCTTTGTGCTCTAAGAAAGGTAAGATAAGTGGAAATTGTTTCTTCAAAAGTATGAATCTAGGTATGTTTGATAGATTTTGTCCTAGTCTGAAAACTAGGGAATGGATAGAAGAAAGAAGATATGATATGAATAGATCTGATAGAAATAGTAAAAGATATGTTATTCCTATTCATAGAAAGAATTGTTGGACTAACAAGTGGACGCAGGACCATAGAAATAATTTATTGCAGGTACATCACTATGATCCCAATGCTCAGTACAGGAAAGGTTGGGGATCATTTAAGAGAAAGAGAGGATTGATTCTTTGTTATAGTTGCAGAAGATCGGGACATCTTACTAAGGAATGCCCCAATAGAGGTCTGGTTTTCCTTTGTTGTAAAGCTATGGATCATGAAGTTTTGGATTGCCCTAGAATGATTGCTAAATTTGAGAAGATGAATATGAACCAAGAAAACCATGAGGAAGGTTAAGAGACTAAGAATATGCTACAGAACCAGAAAGAATCAAAGACTATATTATTGTAGATGAAAGAAACAATGAATGATCATAAAAATGACAGTTTATCAGAGATCATGAAAGAGAAAGAGAAAATAGAGATGAGAATCAGAGACTTCGACATAGACTGTATTCTGGATGAGGAAATATAGGTGAATATTATGACAAAAAGAACTTGGGAAATATTAGGAAAGCCTGCTATGGTTCCTTCATTGGGAGGAATTGGATTGTTTAAAGGAAAGTTGATAGCCCTATGTGGAAGACTTACTCATGTACCTATGATTGCTCATGGGACATCGACAAAAGAAGAATTTGAGGTTATTAAGTTTGTTGAGAACAGCACCCCATTTCCACTGTTGTTAGGTAAGACCTAGACTAAGAAAGATCAAATCCAAAGGAAATAAGATGAGGAAGCTATAGAACAGAAAAAGAAAGAATTAAAGGATTTCATGGCTAGAAGAATAGCACGCTTGATAGAAGAACAGGAGGACAAGTCAAAGAAACTCAGGGCCAGAGACCTGACTGTCGAAGTTGAAAGAATGCAAGAAGGCTTAAAGAACCTATCCATGCAGAAGAGTAGAGAATATACTCTAGAAACAATGAGAAAAGAAGTATTACCCTCAAACCCTAAGAAGGATTTTTAGCAGTGTGAAGTTACTATGCTAAAAGGAGATAAGAACAAGAATGGAAAGAGGAATCTAGAGACGTGGAACATAGGAAAGAAAGCTAGAAAGATCAGTAAGAAGAAAGCAAAGCTAGAAAAATTGAAGGAGGTTCCAGAGAGGACTTCGAAGAAGGGAGAGTTACATAACTTGAACCTCGTTGAAACAACAGAACAACACAGATTGGCACTTTACCATGGCGAAGCAATATGATCATTGGAGGCATCCCGACCGTTAGAACGACACTCCAGAATGGCTAGAAATGTAGTTATTGTCGGAACGCTCACCATTGGACCATTGGGACCATGCCATAACGGTTGGAATCGTATTGATTGAGTCATTCCTGCCCATTGGAGGAGTCTATTACTCCGTTGCCTATTTTATTCCGACGCATGTCCCACCATGGACACTTTTTCCAATTGTGATTATCCGAGCCCACAGAGAACTAGTTTCTTTTGCGCAATGCTTATTGTGACCTCGCCGTAGATCCGATTTCCTTGAGTGTTTGTCTGCCTACCTGAATTGTCTGATTATGAGTGTGTGTGTCAGACGAATTCAACGCAGTCAAGCATTCTATAAAGGAGATCCTCATTGACCTCGTGGCTGAGAAGGCCATGTCCGTAGGAGTACAGGCTTCATCAATGTGAGGAGTACAGGCATTATCGTCGACTGCTCGTGGATTTGGACCATCCCGAGATGCAACAGAGAAACGAACCAAACATCGTGATGAATTAGCAAATGTGAATCTCATCCCATCAATCCTGCCCAACTACATCCCACCTCTGGCTGGCATGGTGAGTCATGACAGTGTCCCGAGGGACTTCGACTACACCTTGACTATTGCATACCATCCGAAGGGGATACGCATAGCCAAACCGTAGTTGGAGAGGATTCTGACGTTGAAGATTAGTGACTTCAATTTGGGAGACCACAAGAACTTTAGCATGCTCACACCACATAAGTATTTGACCAAGACAAAGGGGAAGAAGTCGAAAATCATCCCCCAGCCCTAGACCATGGACATCGCGAGGTCCAAGATATTCAACGTGATGAAGTTACCACACTTTGGAAGGCATCAGGAGGTTAACGCATACGTTAAGCTCCTGCTATCATGCGTCCATGGTGATTATGTATGGCTGGACAGACAAATTACCATAGATATAGCACTGATCCATAAGATCGTTGGATTAAGCATGCAAGGACCAGACCCACAAGACTTCTACCCAGGGAAGGCTGCAGATCGCTCCTTGGCACAGTGAATAAAAGATACCTACGATGATGTAGAGAAAGGGAAGCGGGGCTACAAGGTAGCCTCCATCCAGAATGGTGCAGTGTGCCTAGCTTGCCAATTGATTGTTGGTAATCTAGTCAGGAAAAATAGACCCACACAGGTCACGGGGTTTGTCGTTGACCTCGCAGGAAAATGCGTGGAAGGGATACAAATGAACTAGGTGAGCTACCTCGTCAACCAGTTAGAACATAGCTTTATTCCCCCTGCAGATATCAAGTGGACTAGGAGCTTACCTTCTAACATAGGAAAATGGGATTTTTTGGGATTCAAAGAGACTCCATACCTTCTGTATTTTTTAAAGACTTGCTCTAGGTGTTGTAGATGTTCATCATCAGATTTTGAGAAGATGGTGATGTCATCAAGATATATAACCATGAACTTGTCCTTTTCATCCACAAATGCAATGTACATGGCCCTATGAAAGGTGGGCCATGAATTCATCAGGCCAAAGGGAATTTTTTCATACATGAATGTGCCCCATGGGGTCTTGAAAGTTGTTTTTTCCTTGTCTTCTTCAAGCACTGTTATTTGGTGGTATCCAAAATAACCATCCAACATGGAAATTTTATGGGCACATACTACCCTTTGCAAAATATGGTCATGTTGACCCTTGACCAAGTTTTGGATAAATTGGGTCATGTTTGACCGATTTTGGGACTTTGATAGGCTGGTCGAAGGTGGAGCACCCAGGCGAAGTGCCCAGGCGAAGCGGAGATCGCGGGATCTCGCCCCCTTTTTGAGAGATTTTTTTTGGTTGTGGATCCTGATTATCTTCCTGATTTAGAGGTATTTTATTTTCAGTTGTGTTTATACCCCATGAAGTATTTACACCCCAGAAGTATGTATACTCTTCCATGCGGGGGAGTTTAGAGGGGGGGTACCTTCTCTGCGGGGTCCGGGGGAGCTATCCCCCCAACTGGGGGGTCTGGGGGCAAGCAGACCCCTAGTGGGGGTTTGGGGGCAGCGTCCCTCGATGGGGGTTTGGGGGCAAAGCCCCCGAAGGAAAAATTGCCTTGTAAATGTATATTGTAATTTCATTGTAAGTCTGGACCATTCATTATAAGGTCACAGATCTAACGGTAGAGATTATGTTAGGGTTTTTTTCCCTAGAAGGAAACCCCTTTTTATGAGGGAAATGTATTGTGGCTATGGTTGATGGTGAATATTGTATTCTGAGATAGGAGACTGTGAGAGATAGAAGAGGAAGTTACAACAGGTTTGTTGTAGGTTGCATCCCTTCATATGCTGGATAATAATAAAGGAAGGACCTGGCAATTTCTCTGGTGGACGTAGCCCACACTAGGTGAACCACGTAAATCTGTGTCTAGATTGTATTGTGTATCTTCTGTGTTTTCTTTCCGTATTTGTTTTATTTATTGCTCCACGGCCCTATTTTTCTAACACTTTTTGGGTTTTTGGGTTTATGTAACGGGTATGGGATGTCGCCCATGGGTTTTACCCATGTGTACGCCCATTTTGTAATGTATAAATAGATAGCTAAACGATGTAATAAGTAGTAAGAGTGAAATCTATGTGATTGTAGTACCTTTTGCTAAGTGCAAGTGATGTAAGTAGTTGGATCTATGTGATCGAGATAGCTCTGTGCATATTGTGTATTGAGGACTTGCAGGGCTAAGTGAAAGTAATTGTAAGAAAGGCTTTGTGCTATGCCAAGATCAGGGAAGGAGGATCTGGTGAGGTGCACTCAGATGTCCTGTCCTATGCAGAGTAGGATTTTATGCTCTATGCATGTAAGGAAATTGACAAAAGATAATAAGGAAGAAGAAGAGTTGGTGGACATAGCCCCACGTTGGGGGTGAACAACATGTTGATTAAGGTTGGTTGTCATTGATGTCAACTCTTGAAGAAAGACCCATAGCACAAAGTTTTGGGTAATGGACCCAATAGTGTTTGATGTAAATATGACTCATTATTGTTTTGTCATGGTTGATAAGAATTAAATATGGA